>JAEMOT010000605.1:153190-166742 GCA_019297695.1 Apostasia ramifera
TCAAAATGAACTTTTTAAAGAAAGATTTCTATATAAAAGTTATAATATAATGTGTCCTCTATCTTCATATAAAATTTCATGTCAATCCGAATTCATTTGATACACCAAATCCCCTATGAACTAAACTCGGTCAGAAAATCTAAATTTCTATCAGATTTTACTAATGACACCTAAATCATACTTTGTATTCAGAATTAATCAAACTTTCCTTCACAAAAGTTGTAGGTAACTTCAAGATCTAACTCATCACCGATTTTCATTAAAATCCGAGATCGTTTGATACCCCAAACTGATACTATAATTTGCAGATCCAAAATAGAAATATTCGAGCAATATACAATCGTGTGTATATCTAAACAAATTTCTCTAACAAGATATTTTAAGCCCATAAACGAAATTCACAGCCATAAATATAAAGAAAATATCTGCAATGCAATAAAATAAAATTTCACAAATAATTGAATATTAAATTTATTCAATCCTTATCAAATTATTATAAATCAAATTATGCGAATAAGAATCTTTGATTAATTTAAGCCCTAATAGTTAGAGAAATCTCCTACCTCAAAGAATCATGAAAATATCTCCTTTTTTTCCCTCCTATTCTTCTCGCCTTTTCATCCAAATCTTTGAAATCCATCTTTCGTGGTTGTCGATTCGATGGAGAAATATTGTGATGCCTCGTATCTCTAATTCTTTCTTCTCCTTTCTCTCCCTCTCCTCTCTCTTTTCTTTTTCTCTCTCTCTCCCTCTCATTTTCGGCCAAAGAAGGGCTAGGGCCGGCGGTTACGAATCGGGAGAGAGATGAATCGATGTGTGAGAGGAGGAAAATATTATTTCCTCTAATAACTCAATCTAAGGGTAAATCTGGTATTTCTTCCAAGGCTAAAATTAAGAGATAATTAAATCTCATAAATTCAATTTTAAATAATAATAACAAATCATCCTTTAACCTATAACCATATCCCTTAATTATCTTCAATTTTGATAAATATCTCATGATAATTTTAAATCAATAAATATCCAAATAAATTATGAGATATTAAATAAATTCAAATTTAAATCAAGAAAAATAACTTCCTAATATTTTTCTTAATATTTTTAAATAAATACTAAATCTTACAAAAATTATTTTTACATCTAATATTTCTTTTATCATTTCTTTCTTGGTCATTTTTGGAAATCAAATAAATCAAAGGTATCACTCAAAATTTCTACTATATTTTTTATGCCAAAATACCGTAAATATCATTTATCACCCAAATTTATACATACAATTCTAATTTATAATACACATCAAAATCTAAATTTTCGGGATATTACAACTACGAAGTATTTCCAGAAACAAATTTATCCATATAAAGCAAAAAATGTATCTTATTGGAAGCATAAAATGCATATATACACTACCTATGAATTGAAATATAACAAAGAAAATTACCTATATAAGAAAACAAAATATATATCTATATCTATATATATATAATTTTATACTATACTATTAAAGGTGGTAGGTAAGCAGCTGAATAAATAGTAGATCACTTTTACTGCTTGTTAATATAATTCGAGGAATAATTACTTTTTCACCTGTATTAGTTCTAGTGATAATTTCTGCTTCAATAACTCGATCTCCAATCCTTGTTACAATGAGTCTTGTTTCATTACAAAGTTCATTAATTTGATCAAGATTTTTAAGTAACATAATAGGTGTATTAATTTTAAGTTCTAGCTTATGTGTTGGTAATCCTGGTAAAGTTAAAGAGTTTAAAAACTCAGTTGCATATAACATATCAATATTATAATTTTCATCAGTAACTGCAACAATTTATTTTTAACTTGATTCATAATAATGTCACTTATTTCATCAACTTTTTCGTTTCGTGAAGCTAAAATTGTCCTTGTTTTGAAAAATATTGCATTATAATTTTTACTGTTTATATTAGTATATATAACATCTATAAGTCCTTTTAAACCTTATACAAAACTTAAAAAATATTTATACATAGTGAAAATAAAAGTAATGACGTTTTTATTCTGTTTCTCGCATGGCATTAGTGTTGCATCCTATTTGCTCATATACGATGTGTCTGTTTGCTTCCAAATAATGTGGCGTGTTTTTTAAATCCAATAAATTTCATGATGATAGTGTTTCAATTTCTCTTTGCACGATCTCTCAAGTTTCGTCCTCGAATTTTTCTTTTTCTTTTCCACAAAGACTCTTAATTAGAGAATACTTTTTCTAAAATTAGAGATAATTTTTACTCACTAGTATTAACACATCTTAATAAAGCCAATGTGAGAAGATTCCACGCAACTCTAGCTTGTCCCTTTTGTAGAATTGTTAAACCTCTCTTTCTTGATATTTTTCTTTCTCTTTGGCGTGGTGCCAAATCTAACATTAATCTTTTCTTTTTTTTTTGTCATCCGTTCAAGTAATTTAATATTTGCTTTCTATGGTCTTATTAGAATCTTCTTTGATTAAAGATTTTTGTATCATCTTCCAAGCATTAAAATCTCGTTATCATAAATCTTCTCAAACTCAAAATGACATGGTGCTAGAATATTATAATTTAATTGTTATTCTAGATCAATTCATAGACTAGACGATGCCTTCGCTTCTTTCTAAACTACAAGTTTCCTCCAAGTGACACAGAACAACTATGAAAAAGTTAATGCTCACAAATTTAATAAAAGTTTGTCTAGAAAAAGATTATATTCAATTCGTTAAGATCGCACATAGTGTACTCGTCTGTAGAAGTTGTTAACACAATTTGAACCATCGATAACATAGAAGCCATCAGAAAAGAGTAATCAAACAAATATTCAAAATCACAAACGAAGCGAACACGGAAAGGTTTAAAAACCAATTGCTTTGAAAGAGAATATTGTTTAGAAAATAAAGACCACTTGAGCTCAAGAAAGCTAAGATCTTGATTCAATGTGTTTTACTTGAGGGGGTTAAGCTATTCAGCTTGCCCCTTTTACTTTTTTGACTATTTTGATATGTTTATTAAAAATAATTTTGATTTTTTATACATGGCTAAGACTAGACCTGGGCAATGGGCGGGCCGGGCCTGGCATGGGCCGGGCTTGACCGGGCTTTGACTAATTCAAAGCGGGCTCGGGCCGGGCTTAGCCCGATTTACGGGCCTATTTTCATGATCAAACCTACTCAATGTGCGGGCCGGGCTACCCACGGGCCTAAAAGGCCCGAATTTTTATTTCCAAACATAAATTTAAATTGTGGACATTTTGGCATGCTATATTGTTAATTTGATGTATACGCTTTTCATAATTACATATTAGTATAATTTTATTTAAGTTAATAATTAGTAAAATACTATGATATTTTATCTAGAACATGAATCTAAAATAGTTAAACAAATTAGTGAATAATGATATCTAAATTGTAACGAATGTTGAATTAATATATTAGAATATTTAATAATAAAAATTTATCAAACTATTATTTTTAATATTACAAAGATAATAACAATAATAAAACGCCCCTTAAGACTCATCTAATAATAACAATAATAAATCAACATACCTAAAAAATATAAACCATAGCATAAATCCATCATCTATTACACCTCAAACAAAAACATAAATTTTAAAAAAAAATTCAGCATCATCATTCATCACAAAAATAACATAGATCAATAGAAATAAGTCAAATCGGGTTATATTTAACATGTCATCATCATCATTCATAACATTTTCAATGTGGGCGGGCCGGGTTTGGCGCGGGCCGGGCTTTAACCGGGCTTTGACTAAGTCAAATCGGGCTTGGGCCGGGCCAAACCCGAATATCGAGCCAAAATGAATGACCAAACCCGTTTAAAATTTATCGGGCTTTGGCTAGCCCGTCGGGCCACCCGCCCAATGCCCAGGTCTAGCTAAGACCTCATTAATTGTTTTTATATATATTAAGACGGAAAATAAAAAAAAAATTTAAAAATAAGAGTGGAGCTTTGAATGACAAAATATAGAAGTTTTGGCAAGAATTTTTAGTTCAATACTATTATGATGCATGTTATATTATTTGAAAAAAAAATATTATTATTTAGATTGTGATATATTTAAATATTATTATAAAAATTTACATATCAAAATTAATTTACGCTTGCTTGTCACTCTAAGCATAATAAAAGAACATAAAGTTGAATTAATTTTTTTATTTTTAAATATAATAATAATGATAATAAATTAAATAAATAATAATTTAAAGAAAACAAAAATATTTAGATAATGTTGATATTTAAAAAACATAAATATCTAAAAATTTAAAATTAAATATCTATTCTCTCTATATAATGATGAGAGTTTTCCTGCAGGAGAAAACATGTTTCACTTTTGAGAGCGCGTTTCTATCGGCATGCCACGCAATTAAAGGAGTCGGAATGGCACCGCTGTGAGAGATGAAACGAACCGTGTGACGGTGGAAGCCAGATCGGTGGGGGTTTCGGGAGAGAAGGGAGGCGAATGGGCAAGAGGGAGTTGGACGACCCCGAAGACGACTCTTCATCTCACAACAGTTAAGCCTTTTATATTCTCCTCTTCCACGCTTCCCTGGCCACAAGGAAGCCCACCGCCTTGCTGGACAAGCAGCTGCTCAGCCTCACCTACCACAATGGGGAACTGCTCTCCGGCCCCAGCGCGCTACCGTCTCCGACTTCCTCGCCCCCCTCTGCGCCAGCAACGACCGGAAGCAGCTGCACTCTGCGTCCTCGTGGTGGGCGACGGTGGAGAAGTATTACACCCAGTCGAACCTCGCCCCCCCCTCGCCTCACCCTCAGTTACCAGATCCTCGACGAGGGGGGCTCGTTGGGAAAATAGCTGAAGAGCGCGAACATCACAGCGATTTTACAGGCTGAAAATCGCTGGTCATTCAAATTACCTGCAAGCAATTTTACGGACGGCACGCTCTAACCATATCACAGAATCTTGGTGAGTCTCAAAGTTCGTTCCTCTGAATATTGGGATTTCTCAAGATTTGTTGTTCTTCTTCTCAAAACGCAGGGGTTTGCCCGTTTTGTTTTTCGAACTTGAGGAGATGTGTTTCCGTCGTGTGCGTATGAAGCAAAAAAGAGAAAAAAAGGGGAGCTGCAATGACAAGGGGATTTGGAAGGCTGACGGGCTCTAGGAAGCGGAAGATCGGGCAGTTACGGCCAAAAAACATTAGCATTAATATTCACAAATGCGATGCGGGAGATGAAGCAAAAGGGCAGGCAGACGGCCGAAGGGGAAATATCTGAGACTCAGACAATCAAACACTTTCCTCACCTCTCTTATTCCCTTACACTGGTAATGGCGAAGCCGCCTAGGCAAGCAGTGGTGGACGACAGGGGAGAAGGTCAACAGATGCGAAGATCGGTTGCCCTGCTATTGCTTGTGAAAATTATTGCGTCACAAGCTTCCTGTCAAAATAGCTGGTATCGCCACCGCCACATGCTTAGTCCTATCTAATATACTCACCTCTTGCAGCTTTGTTATGACTGACCATCTTCTCCTCCTCCTTCATTCTGAGGCAATGAAAAGGCAAGCTGGAACCTTCAATCTCCATCTCCACCTTAGCAATCTCAATCTCCATCGTTTAGACGTTTCAGTCACTCTCAGCATAATAGACTCTCTTTGTCTATATATCAGCCTACAATTCTGGCAATTATTGATATACACAAATGAAGAGGGTTTTGAACTTGGGAATCATGAGTACATACAGAGAACTAAATTGAATTTCCAGGAGGAAGAGGTGGTGGATATGCTCTTATTAAGGTGCATTTTCTAAGCATCAGTTACTTGCAACTGGATATTTCTTCATTTTAATCATGTCTTGAGATATGAAGACGTAAGTAATATGAAAAACTGATAATTTTATTCCAATATCTCAATGATTTAAGTCAGCTCAAATAGCATTGATAATATTTATACATATATTTATTCATAGTATTTAGTTTGAAATTACTATAATTGGTATCCAAATTTAACTAGCATTATAGTATGTGACATGCCAAGGGGGTGACGCCATTGCATCTTGCTGCAAAGCAAGGCCGGCCGGCCTGTGTCCGGATGCTATTGGATAAGAGGGCTCTTGTTTGTGCTTCAACAGGGGATTACGGGTATATTTCACCGATCCCCCTTTCATTCTGTCTTTCTTCGCTCTGTTATTTTCTGAATGTAAATCAGTGATGATGGCTTGTTAGATTAAAAAGGCTCATGCTTGCAGTCGTTGTTCTGGAAGCACACTGCTCGACCTGGCAGCTCGTGGAGGTTGCATGGAATCTATGCGTGAATTGCTCGCTTGGGGTGTTGATCGCCTTCAAATGGATTCATCTGGGTAAGCTTTTTTAAGTGCTGATGTTGAATATTTTCACGGCTTTCGCTTGCATTGATTTGAAGAAGTTTTGAGTTGATAAGTGCTAATTTACTTCATTGAATGGAAATCATGAAAGACACTTGTTAAATTTTTTTTTATTTTTTCATAAAAAATTCTTTTATGCTTTATGAAGATATTATAAATGTATTGTCTATTGACTTTCTGAGTTTGCATACTGTTGTTAATAAAATATGGAACTTTTTCATACTGAGCATAAATGAGTTTTTTTATATCCAAATTTAAATTTTTATAGAAATTCTATTAATTTGTTTTAATATGAGCTTTTTCTCATCTTTTTTAAAATATAATAAATAAGATTTAGGTTAAAATATAGTAAATATAGTAAATCTTTATCATATGATTTTATTTACTATAGTTGTAAATATAGTAAATATAGTAAAATATAGTAAATCTTAAACTATAGTAAATATGATTTGGGTACAGGTAATTGTGCACAATAGAGTGTGGAGGAGTAAGTCAGCGATTGTGCAAAACAAGTGGGGAAGAGTGTCTCACGAGAACAGCAGTATTTAGAAGAGAGGCCACAGTAATTGTCAGATCTAAATGTATGCTTGATTATAAACCTATTGAGTTTTGGAATAGAATAGATATAATAATTTGTTTAATTTTGATTAAAACTTGCAGCATGTGGGACCGCTAGCTAGCTTGAGCCTTGTCAGTGGTTGAACAAGCTTCTGAAAAAAGTCTAGATCAACTATTTGGAACCAAAATTGTCCACTGGATTTTTCCTCAAATGTGGAGGTGTGTTTTTTGCTTAAATATGTTTTATATCAATTTAATAAACTAGAGGCAGTTTATATTTCTACTAGATAATAATTCACTTATCAAATAGATGATAATTATGTTCTGGGCATTAGTTAGAGGGATTTTTTTTTTACTTTTGTCTTAATATTACTATTATAGATCAAAAACAACTGTTATAGGAAATTTCTAGAATTAAATTGGCCATGAAAAAAATTCACTTGGATATCTATCCACCGATCAATTATATATTAAAATGCATGCTGTTTTGAGCAGTGTTATGAGTTCTTTGTATAATTGAATTTACCCTGATAACGTTTCATCAACACTTGAAGCATCAAAAACTAAACTTGATTGTAAGTATCATATTATACTTTCTTAGGCCAAATAATTATATGCTTGTAATTATAATGTGTAATTATATAAATTGTGCTATTGTACACAGGAAAAACAAGAAATGCGAGAACTTTATTGTTCATCCACTGAAGTTTGCACTAGAGCTGAATTATTTTGATAAGTTTTTTTTAATTTATGTAAAATATTTTCTATTACAATTCAAACAAACTCTTATAGATAATCACTACAATTAATGAATTTTTTAGTCTGTCTTAAATGTGCTTATTGGAAACATTAATATATATTTGAATTTATTTTTAATATTTAATCGTATGTATATCAATCTGGATGTGTTTATTTTTTTATAATTATATTTAGAAGTTTAGGCACATTGAACAATGTATACATCACTTACTTTGATTTCTATAGTTCTAAATAATATTAATTAATCTTTGTACATGGGAGACTTCAGAGGGATTATTTTCCAATCAGATAAAAATTTCAATTTATGCTAGAAATTGTTTCAAGTAAATAAAAAATTCACGTTACTTTTCTCTCTGTTTAATTGGATTAGATACAACACTGATTAATTTTTATTTTCTTGATAAACTATTTTTTCTTTTTTATCCGTTTGTTTCTTATTTAAAGGAAAGAAAATGAATTTTTGTTATGTGAAATGTCCAAGCTTTGTTCTTTGATGTAAATTTTGAGCATGGGAAGCACTTTTTTCTATCTTTAGATCAACAATTTTTTATAGTTAATATGTAGTTTGTTCCTACAATATCATTTAATTTTTCATATTTAATATGTAGTTCATATAATTTTTTTAGGTATCTTGAATTTAGCTTAGCCAATGCATGTAAGAAATTAAAGAGGTGATCACTTCTTTATATCTATGCTGATTATGTTCTTCTGTAAGGAATAGCCTGGAACTATATAAAAAATGCAGAAATAAGATAGAAAGTTAGAGAAACAATATTAAAAAAAAAGTTCCGGGCAATTCAAATGGCATTAATGTTCTTATTTTTATGCAGGTTTTCATTCTGAAAAGAATGATTTTCTTTCAAAATTTTTAATACAGCAATAATGACACACGTCTGCTTCCTCTTCAATTTACGCCTTTTTTTTATGATTGTTAGATTAAATACTAAGATTACACTTCATGCGCAAACTCTAGGATAATAAATTTTTCTTTGATGTACTTTTTTAGCTGTACTAGCTATAGTATAATAGTAACAGAAAGTTATTGAACTTTTTAAGATTATCTAGTGTTAATGGCTAGAGCTAATTCTGATGGTGATTGGAATTTTGTCAAAGAAATAGAATAATTATATGGGAAGGCCAGTCTAATTTCTCAGATGAAAACAGATCAAAATCATTCATATTTATATTTATAAAAAAAAAGCATTCATATCCAAGAGTTACCTCAAATAAATTCTACAATTGTAATAGCACCAATTAAATAATACCTGCTCTGAGCTTTATGCTATTAGTTTTTTTAATTCTAAACCGAAAAATTTAAAATTATTCTAACTTTAACTTTCTTTGTTAGCGAAATAGTTGTGGGCTTCAGACATAGCAAAAGCAATGATTATATATTCTGAGCAAATCATTGATTTTAAAATTAATTAATTTAGATAACTTATAGATTCTCAATCAAAAAAAAAAAGAAAAAACTCAGATGCTAGACAAACAAGTTACCAATTATATGTCAGTATTTAAAATGAATGAATTACAAAAACTTATAAAAAATTGAAGATGAATTATCAATGAAACCTTCAAAAGAAGGTAATTTAGTTTTTATGTTGAACACTATAAAATATTATATATAAAAAATTATCATAAAATCGATTAACATTGAGGGTATATGAGGTACAAAGAAAACTTTTCAGAAGTTATAACTAAAAAATGGTTGATTTATTTCTAAATCTAATTAATAAAGATTTGGAGCACCAAATTTATTAAGGGAGAATTGTAACATATATCTTATTTTCTCCATAACTATTAGATCTCTTTACACTATTTACTTTTCTTCACCTTTCATTCTCTAATGTTATGAATAATTTTTATATTAATTTTTTTTATTTTTGTGTTTCATTGAATATTTTTATAGTATACTGATTTTTTTGCATTCGAGTTTTAGGATTTTGACATGTATACCTATAATTTTTTGTATCCATTGCAACTACATTATTTACTTAGTATGACATGAAATTAATTTGATTCTTAAACATAAATATATAGTGGTTGTCTTTGATGCAAATGGAGCTATCAAATTTGATCTTCATTGGTCAAAGCTCTTGCTTAATTGAATGAAGAAGAAAGTGAGGTTTCTTATCCTTGATTTATCTTTTATTTTTTTAACTGATTTTTGATTAACTTAATAATAAATGTTTGTCTTTTTCTTTCAAATTTACTTTCCTTGTACCAATATTTGTTGAGGCACTCGAAGAGTGTATGTTCAGCTGTAAAATCAAATGTTTTATTTATGTTTAAATTTTAATTATTTTATTCTACTCTGGCTTGTCAATTTGATAAGATGTTTTACTTAATTTTTAATTTTATATGTTTATTTTTTTAATGAACTTTTAATTTTTTTATATCAACTTTTCTTATTGGTTCATTTGAAAGCACTTTATGAGATTATATTATTGAAGTATTACTATATAGATGGATGAATCATATAATGATCATTTTTATTCGATTTGTTCTAAAGGTATATATATGATTTGCTTTCATTTGATTACTATAATAAATTATGATTTTAAATCATCTATAATAATTAAAAGAGTGATATTTATAAATTTTATTTTTAATGTATTTGAAGTATAAATACTGTTTAGTTAAAGTATATAATATCATTTTAATGTTCTTATAATACTTTTATAATATTATTATGTTTAATATATATTTTTTAAATTAGATGCACGTGCCCAATACTAGTTTCATTAATGTTGTGATCTTCCTAACATGTAGTTTAATTTATTTTTTAGCAGAATTTTTTGCTTAGCCTTCCATTTAAAATATGTTTTAATGCCGCCAATGTCCTTAATCACACATAAAAAAATTTAAAGGTTTTGACTTCTAAAATAAAATAAAAATTTCAACCCTGGCAGGAAAAGAAAATATAGCCCACCACTTGTGATTTTGACTTACAAACCACAGACATAACTGCATTTATTTAGTTTTTTTATGATAGTAATTGCATTTATTTTGTTGCACGATATAACTTATAAAGAGCGACAATACGAGTTCATGTTTCAGTTCAGGTCAACGTATTTCAATATTACAGAGTTATATCATACATAAACGTAATTTATTTATCAAATAATTAAGCAGTAGAAAAAAATAATAATTTGAAAAATCCTATTTCATAGTTTCAGTGATTGACTAATAAATTAATTGATTAGTGGATTAAGTTTTAATCAATTGAATAATCCAATTACTTAAAAAGTTAAATCATAAATAATTAATTTATGGATCAGTTATTAGAATTATATAATAATTTTAATGAATATAAGTGTACAATTTATGTTGATTTTTTTTTTACTAAAAATTTATTATTTCATCATACTTGCAAAAAATGCATTAGCATTCATAGTAAATAATAGAAATCAAATAATAAAATTTGTTCAAAGGTCATTAGCATATCATAAATATTTTTGCCCTCCCATAAAAACCCATCTACATATCATGTTATCTTAGGGGAGCTTAAATTGGGCCAAAAACTTAAGTTAATAGGTGAGGACCATTAATTATATATTAAATATCATAATTTGTGTTAAAAATCTAATATAAAATAATTTTTCATATGACTCTCAATACGCCTCTCCTTCGTATGCGAATTTATCCGAATTGGACCTATACTCATCTAAAAGTAATTCAAGCACAAGTATTTCAAAAGCTTACTTAACTACCTGGATATATTGCGGGAGTTACTCTCTATTGTAATTTCTGAATTATAGTAGACGATGCAAACGTCATGAGAGCATAATTTGCATTAATTACTTGATCTACTCATGGCCTGGGTAAATCATAAGCTCTGATATCACTTATTAGAAAAGTTATCTTGGGGAGCCCAAATTGAGCTCAATATACAGTTAATGGATACTCGTTAACTCAAAAGCCTTAAGCAATGGGTAAGATCCATCAATTATATATTAGAAAAATTTACATCTATCGCCCCCAAAAAGACTTTTTTATAGAGATATTTTCTGAGTCAAATATTTACATGTGAACCCACTAACTCCAATATTTACAGATAGTGCATTCTATTTTGAATTTGAATTTACAAGCAGCATTTCATCTCTAGCTTGTTTTGAATGTAAATTTACAGACAATACTCTCACTCTAATTTCTGTTTGAGAGCGTTATTTGTAAATATTAAACTTAGAAGATGTCACATAAAAAATTAAATTTAAGGGATGCTATCTATAAAAAGAAAAATTGGAATAATAAATATAATTTTTTTTATATATTAATATCATAATCTATATTGAATATTTAATATAAGATAATTTTCTGTGCATATCTCAACACAATTAATCTATTTATTGACTCATGCCATTGTTTGAATTTCAACTACTGTGAGTTTGCTGGGCTGGAAGCCCACTACCAATTTGTGGGCCTAATTTTCAGAAGACAGCCCAACTAATAAAAAGGCTTTTTCTCCTATTTTATGTTTTTTTATAAAATATTGCTTTTTAAAAAAACAATAAAAATATTGTTTTGCCATAAGTAAATGAGCTAGTAATTTGTTTGCACTTGGATTGTATTTTGATTCACATTGTTGCAATTACAAGCAAACAAATCAAAAAAAAAATTTGATAAGGATGAGACAAAATCAAGAATATTGTATATATTAGCATATAAAATTGAGTAAATTGCATTCGGGCTCCAGAAGTAAAAAGGGCATTGCAAATTGGTCCTAAATTTAAAAAAAAAAAATTCAATTTAGTTCCCTGAGATTGTAAAAATACTATTGTTTAGTTCCAATTAAGATATAATTATTAGTTTTTTATCATTATTTTATTAAATTATTCTCCTTTGATAGCTTTAATGTTTTTTGAATAAAATTTTAAAAACTTTATATTTATATTTTTTACTTTTTATTTTAGAATGAAGAAATGAAATATGAGAATTTGAATTTTATAGTTTTGTTAACATTTTAAGGAAAAGTGAGAACAGAGAAATATAATTGTTTTTTAAAGATATACAAATTATTTAAATTAGTTAAAAAATGATCAAATTTTATATTTTATGCCTCAGATGACTAGCAAAAAGGACGTTTTGAAAGAAGAATAAAAATTATAATATTTTTATAATATCAGAACCAAAATTATTATTTTTTTTAAATTAAGATTAATTTGCAATGCTCTTATTAGCTCAGGGCCTGGATGCAATTTGCACTATAAAAATTAATAGGTAGGGATGTAGATGTAACAATTCAAATTTTTGGATGATTAATATGAATTAATTCTTGTGCTTCAGGGTCCTATAATATATTTTATTTTTTCTAATGTTTATTCTTATGGTCTCTAATATTTTATTATTATTGTGTATTCAATCTCTCGTAGAATTTGTAAAGGGGAAGAATATTTAAATATTAAAGTCTCATTTATTTAGAAGTTAAAAATTAATCAGATTTAATTTTAATCTGACATATTACATCACATATAAAATTTAATATTAAAAATTAACTTTATTTCACATCCTACACACATTACTAAAATAATAATTAACTTACATAATATTTCTCGCATATCCCAATATAATAACTAACTTTATTTCATATCATTCACAACTTTCACTAAAAAAATATCTCTATTTAAATTTAATTTTAATCTTGTTAAATTAAATCTTACAGACAAACAGACTAATTCAAAAATCGTGTGAAGATCTTGATGTAAGATTCTTGCATGGAAGGTCTGCTGCTTACTCTCTGATTGAAGAATCTTGAAACCATCCTAACTTAAATAAATGGGATGAAATCATAAAAAATACAAACAAATATATATATATATATATATATATATATATATATATATTTATTTATTTGATTCAGAAAAGAATGTAAAA
>JAEMOT010000606.1:736-24046 GCA_019297695.1 Apostasia ramifera
AATTTTAAGTAATGATTTAGTAAATAATTATAATATAATGTGTATTTTAATAATTTAATAATTTTAAAAGTAATTATTTGTAATTAATTATAATTATTTTAATAATATGTTAGAGAGAGGAGAGAGAGGGAGGGCGGCAGGAGAGAGAAAGCAGAGAGAGAGGAGAGGGCGGTGGGCGGGAGAAAATAGAGAGAAGAAAGAGGAGAGAGAGGTAGAGCTGGCGGGTAGGAGAGAGAAAGTAGAGAGAGGAGAGAGAGGGAGGCATGGGCAGTGGGTGGGAGTAAGCAGAGAGAGGAGAGAGAGAGGAGAAAGCAGAGAGAGGAGAGAGAGGAGAGAGAGGGAGGGTGGCAGGAGAGAGAAAGCAGAGAGAGAAGAGAGCGGAGGCGGCGGCAGGAGAGAGAAAGCAATTGTTTAAAGCTTTAATGAGGGTAAAATGAGAAATGCATAATTTTCACTACAGGTACCATCTTTAATATATAGATATAGATAGATAGATTATATAAGAATATGCACATTCACACTTCATTAATTTAGATAAAAAAAAATCAAACTTTAACAATCTTGCAGATATATAATAAAATCAGAACTTCATTAACTATACCTATTTTAGAGTAGTGCATATAAGCATAGATTAGAGTAGAAATATTAAGATATGATTAATTTTTCTAAACTCTAATTAACTGCATTCTTGTTAATTTAATTTATGTACTCATTAATAATGTTAGTTTATATATATATATATATATATATATATATATATGTGTGTGTGATTTGATTTAAAGGAACTTGGGAAGATAACAAATGATGGCAACATTAAGGAGGAGCTTGAGGCTTTGGAGGACCATAGAAGGCTAATGGAGGAGAATCCAGAGATTCAGTTGACTGAGAAAACGAAGAAGCTCAGGCAGGCTTGCTTCAAGGCAAACTACAAGAAGAGAAGGGCAAATCATCTTCCCTGTTTGCCTCTTCATCAGAGGATTTCCTTCAATTAATTATAGAAAATTAATCATCCTAATTATTATCATGAAATCATCCATATTTTCTACAATATTATATCTTATTAACTACTATATATATATATATATAAAGAAATTTTCCAAGAATGTTTTGCATTTGATTGCTGATTTTGAGGTGATTTTAATCAAATTGGGTAGTTCATATATCTCGAAGAAAAATTAATATGCATTGGCTTAAGTTTGATATATAGATTAGGGTGATTAATTTGATATTTAATTATAATTAGTCTACGTTTGTAACACAGCTAATTTTATAGAAGGTTGGATTTGGCTACAGTATATACTGAGATCGTCTCCAAGAGGTAAATTAAGGCTGTCCAGATTAATTAAGTCGTTAATTAACTCCTGGGAAAAAGACTTCATTTTGCATAAAGGGTGGTAATTTTAGTTGTGCTAAAATTGAAACTCGCTCGCATTTTGTTATGTTTGAAATTAACACGATTTTCTTTTGGGTTGAAGTTAACTCGCTCGAGAAGAAATTAATTTTACTCATACTTAATCCAATTAATATGTGTATAAGTATACATATATATTAAAAAAATTTTAAAGAATATATAATTGAGATATTTCTATATATAAATATATTATAATATTTAAATGAAGAAAATATTAAAAATATATGCATAGATTTTAAAAATAAATTTACAATATTATACTTTAATATATTTAATATGAATAAGAGATATTTTCTAAGAAAGTATGATTTATTATTAAACTTAATTTAACTCAAACTAGACTCATATTTGAAAATTTTTTAACAGGCTCAAATCAAACTCTGCTTAAAATGAAAAAATTCGACTTTAAATTGAATCCAACTGTCGAAATCAAATAGAAGCCTCCCCTACTTGCATGTACTTCAAAAATATGCTTGAAATATTATAAGTACCATAAAAAAACATTAATTGCACTTGGGATCAAAGCAAACTACTCAAAACTTCCAACCCCTAGACCACAACTTCCAAAATATCATAAATTTATTTTAATATGTTACTTATATTTGAATAAAACGATAAGTTCTGTTTCACATCTATGATCACAACCCTCAAAATATCATGAAATCTATTAAAAACGCATCATTTCACCAAATGATTTAAATTTTGCTAGGTTAGCCAAATAGACTATACTAATCTTTTTTATTTGTTTTTAAAGCTTACTTGAAATATATATATAGAATGCGATATACTTTATTTCATGAACAATATTTTAGATTTAGAATCATAGACCTCACAATGATAAAATAAAATAAAAAATTTAACCACGTTTACTTGTGCTCCATCCTCCATGGAATCACTTGCTTCAAGCTCCCATAAATCCTGGCCTGATAAGAGAGATATATTTGACAATCAATAATAATAATAATAATAATAATAATATGGCAATGGAGGTCTATATTATAATGGGTTCATTAATGATATTTAAATTTTGGGGTAATGTTATTTTAAAATTATTATTTACTTAATTTAATATCATCATATATAATTTTTTAAAAGATATTCAATGTTATCAAATTTAATATCATCATCTTATTAAAAGGTTAAAAAATCAATTTACCCTCACCTCTTAAAATCACAATTAAAATGACAATATATATCCAATAAATTATCGCCTAAAATGTCATTTTAAAATAATAATCTAAATTTATATAATATTATCAAAATATATTATCAAAATAAACAAACAATTTCTCTAAATTAATTAATATTACATATGACATAAAATCACAATAATATAGAATCAAATGTACTCAAAAATACCCATCGAAATAGCGGTAATAGAGACGATTTCAGACAAGTTGGTCAAAATTTGTGACGAAGTTAAAATGATAAAATCCATGAACACGAACGAATGACATTTTCGTAAAAACAAAGAACGATGAACATGCATGTTGATCGCCTGTCGACCAAGTCACTGGGAAGGAGAAAGCTAGAAAGAAATGAAGAGTACTGAAATCATAAAATAGCATAATTTAACGCGATGATTTTAATAATAAATGAAGTTCACATAGAGAAATTTTCACACTTTAAGGACATGCTTGAAGCGGGGATCAAAATCAGGATCAAAATGATATTAGTTTAAAAAATAACAACAATAATAATACATAAATTTTTTAATCATTCTATACAAATTTTAATATAAAAAAATCATTATTTCATTTCACATACTCAATAATTTTAATAAAAATATCAACTTTATTGTTATTATTTTTTAAATTAATATTATTTTAATTCTGATTTTTTTAATCTTCGTGCCAAAGGGACTAAGTCTTCTTATTCCAATGTATATTCTCTTTCAATTTTATATTATAATATATATTGATTATATATCTGGAAATATTATATATTAAATCTTAAATATAATGTCAAGATGACCCATCATATTTTCAGAGGCATGTGATAAACTCTTGAAATCAGTTTAAAACAATTTCAAAAAAACTCAAAATCCAAAAAAATTTAGAGCATATTCTTATCATAATTCTCCACCTATCAAAAAACAATGGAGATAGCAATCTAAATTAACTAAATAAATGAGCCTTGAAGAGTTTTAAGTACCGGGAAATAAGATGTGGGTTCTGAAGAGAATCCAAAGCCAACGCTTTTGCTCCTGCTCATCATCGTCATCTTTGCCTTCTTCTCCTCCTCCCGTTCCTTGAGCTCTGAGGAAGAAGAAACAGAGGAAGCAGAAGAAGAAGGAGAAAAAAAATGGTATATCTTCTCCGTTCTACCTGACGCCGCATTCTCATGGGTAAAAGATCCCACCTTTCCTTTCTCCCTCCTCCAAAACCCTAACATTTTCTCCTTATAACTCTTCCCCCTTCTTCCCCCTCCTCCTCCTCCTCCCCCACAATCCCTCGAGCTCTTACTCTTCAACAATGGAAGAACACGGCATCCGGAGATGGAAAAATCTCTCTCCACCTGATCAAAAAGAGAGCTTTTCCTCGGCGCTCGCGCAGCTCTTCTCGCCGGAGATTCACAGGCGAGTGTGTTCACCGCCGCCGCCAGCCGCGGCGGCAGGTCTAATTTTGTAAGAGCGGTCTCGGTCGGACCGGATCCCGGCCCAAGTGGAAGCCAGGCCGCTCTCGGCTTTCCGGGAGCCTCCTCCCACTTGAAAGGGACGGAGCCCGGCTGCCGGAGCGGCGGCGTCGTCGTACCGGATTCCGAGCCTGTTTCTTCTTCCTCCACTCTCATGGCTCTCATCCTCGAAGGAGCCAGGATGGACGCCTTTGCCGCCATTGCCAGGGCTTTGAGCCTTTAATGGAGCACGTTTTATTAAATATTGGGCACTAAATTTAGAATATAATATTACATAAATCTATAATATTAAATTTATATCGTCTGAATCTTAAGTTACTTATAATGCATTGATTCTTTTTTTTTTTTTTTGGCAAGAAAAAAATATTTTATTTTTAAAATTTAATTAAAAAAATTATTTTAGTATTAAAAAGTATATAAATGTGAAATATTTTTAATTTTAATATTTATATTTGTGTTGGATGTGAAATAAAGTTGATTTTTATAGTTAAAATTTGTGTTGTGCAAAAAAATTGCCTCAAACTAAACTAAAGTAAATTAACTCTCATAGTCTCATCCTTGAGTCCAGTTAGGCGTATTCTCAAAATTTAAATTAATGAGTCTCGTACTACTAGCTCTGGTCTCATTTCATTCCATCTCTCTCTATTCTCTCACCCATGGTGGTACTGCACACCACACAATCGTCAAACTTGAGCGTGACGGTTGACCCGCATGTGGACTGCCACAGCTCGAGCAAACTGCGACGCGCGGTGCGTGTGCGCATACAATGCCAGCACAGCCACCGTCCACTGCCGCACACCGGCCTTGCGTTCTGCTGTTGCGGTGCTGTTTGAGGGCAAGCAAGCCGAGTGTGTGGCCCCATTCATCGCCTTTGTTTGTGCAACAGCTCTCCGCACTCACAACTTGCTAGTTCTTACACTCTAGTCCAGCGTTTGGGCTGTGTGTGTCGAAGGAGAAAGAGGAGAGTAGTATTTTTATTTTTTAATAATTATATAATTATTAAAGAGATTAACATGAGACTGAAGCCTAAAGTCAAGAATTTATGTGAAATAATTTAAATTTTAAAGATCTATTTGAAATGTCCAAGAGACCTCAAGAGCTCAAATGCAATTTACTTTATTTTTTATTATTCAAAATTCTTAAATATCATTTTCTCTTTAATTCTCTCTCCACTCCCTCTCCCTCCTCGTGCATTCTCTCTCTCCCCCCTATATATCTCTTCACCTTCGGCTCTTTCTCCCCCATCTCTCTCCTCTCTCGCGCCTGCAACCCTGCAGAAGGGGGAGAGAAGGAGAGGAGAGAGCATGAAGGAGGGCAACGAGGGAGAGAGATTGCGAGATAGGAGAAGAAAAAAAGAGAGGGTGACCGATGAAGAGTAAAGTAAAAATAATAATATTTAAATTTATCTTTTAATATTTATATTTATATATTTATATTCATGTAGCATCTTAATTTTAAAAATAGATAAGAGTGATACATGAAAATAATTTTGACTGCAGTATAATTAAATTCAAATTTTAATCTAGCCCTTTTTTAACTTATATTTAATTTTAATATAACAGACATTATTTTTTATTACTTGGATTTGATCTCACAAATAAATTTTCAATTATATTCAGGTATAAGTAAAATAAAGTCTTAAAATTTATTATATATATAGAGACCTATTAGAAAAAAATAAAATAAAATTATGTTGATTAGATTCTTATCTAATTGGTCAATAAATATTTTTTATTTTAATTTATCATTAATTTAACAATAACACGTCAGTCTATAGTTTACTATAATTTTCCCCATCATTACTATTTGCAGTAAAGACCCAAAAACCACTAAAATTACAAATATCATTTTTGAGTTGAATTTGAAGCACAAAATTTTAGAGAGCCAATTGAAGTTGATTTGAGTAGAATATAATCTATTTGATTTTGATAATTAATTTTATTCCACATTTTATTTACTAATTTATATATTTATTGTTAAATAATTTTTGTAGTTAAATATTTTATTACATGTGTTTTATAATTTTACCACTACAATGTAAATTATATAAATAATGCACTCATATTCATAAAATATTAATTTTAAATGCACATTTTGAAAGCACATTATACAAATATCGGTTAATCATAAATTAATCTATTTTATTTCAAGTGAATTAATAATGAGTTATAAGTGTTGACGTAGGATGTAGGAAATCCCAGGAAATACCGAAAAAGAGAGAGAGCCCGGAGAGACGGCGGTGCGCAGATGGCTAAGCCTGATGATTAAGGCTTAGATGAGAGAGAGAGCATCCAGAGCAATACACAGAAGTTTAAGGTGGTTCAGGAAGGAAATTCCCTACGTCCACCGGGACGAGCTCGAAACGTTTCACTATATCTCAAAGAGGAGGCCGCTTGGGCCAAGTATAGACATAACTAGAGCTCAGAAAGAAAAGGGGCTCCCCTGAACAGAGGGAGGAAATGAAGAAGAAGAAAAAGAAGAAGAAGATCTCTGTGCGACTCGTCCTCCTTCCTTTTTTTCCTCCTTCTTGAAGCTTTGTTCAAGGATATTTATAGGCGGGTGGAAGGAGAGCTCCACCCGGGTCTTCCGGAGAAAAAAAAGTATAAACAATGCTAAGCCCACGCTGGTAGTCCCACCGCTTTCGGCCATTGGAGGGGCTGGAAACAATGGGTGAAGAGTTTGTCTTCTTAGGGTCCGCGCTTTATGGGAACTTGCAGCAGTTGGAGCATGCGGGCCCTTGGTTTGCTTGTCTGGAAGAAGCATGTTGCATTAAAAATAGTGCGGCTAGAGCACGCTGACAGCGATAGGTATAGCTAAGAAACGTCATGCTCGATGTAGCTGGGAGAGCTGAAAACATCGGTCATGTAGGATGTTTGGGAGGCTCCAAACATCACTCACGATGTTTGAAGGCTCCAAACATCACTCACGATGTTTGGGAGGCTTCAAACATCACTCACGATGTTTGGAGGCAAACACAGCTTCAAAGGTTAATGCATAATGTTTCAAGATGAAGGAGCGCCACGTGTATAGCTATGATGCAGCGCTGGAGCCACATGTCAACAATAAGAGAGATAAGTTGGGTTCGACTACATTAAAATACAATAAAAAATTTAGCAAATTTAGGGTTTTGATATATATCGCTCACCACCATAAATCTCAATTAAGGTGAGAGTAATTATAATGTTTAGAAGCAAAAGTATCAATAATAATAATAATAATAAAGGAATATTCCTTGGTGCTGAGACGAGTTTTGAGTAAAAAATTGATCATTCAATGTTTTGATCAATGTTCAGCTCAAATCGTATACGATTGAAGTTTATTGAGATGGGCCGCGAGCCATTATTGGATTGGCTCAACCTCTATTTCATATAATTAAATATCAAACAATGTTTCAACATTACTGTTTTTCATTAATTAAATATAATTATTTATTATTTATATATAGGTATATATTAATTGTGATTAGAATAGCTTGCGGATATTGTGGATATGATGAACCTAATTCAAATCTTTGCAATAAAGTCTAATAAAATAATAAAATTACAATCGTACTCCGAATCTTTGGGGGAATATATCATCGTATCTATTTTTTGTAAAATATTTATCTTGAAATTTCGGCCCCCGTCGAGCGCTCCTTGCTCCTGAGCTGCTATTACTCCATTGAGCATCGAATCCAAGCGCCGTCTACTCATTTGAGCGATGCAGAGCGGCCATGGCGGCCGCTACCCTGAAACCCTTCTTCGCTCAGATCTCAGTTCTGATTCCATCTTCCCCAAATAGGAGGAGGATAATCGGAGTTTCCCCCTTTGGTTCCTGCTCAAATCCGCAGATCCCGCCAAAAAATCCTCCAATCTCCCTTCCTGTCGCCCAATCGTCGAAATCATCGGCGTTTGGAGAACTCGAATCACGGGCCGATGCTCCAACTTGTCTCGTTCTTCCTGTCCTCAACTCCGTCGGCGGCTTCGTCCGATCTTGCGTCCGCGGCGGCGCCGCCGGCGGAGAGCACTTCGATGGCGATTATGTGTGCGGCGGAAGCATCGGGACGCTGCTGATGAGCACCACCGCCGCGGCGGTGAGCAAGGCGAGGGCGAGCCCGTTCCTCTGTACTTTGACGGCGAATCCGACGTTCGTCTCTGGTTTCTTGGCGTGGGCGCTGGCTCAGATGATTAAAGTGGCTCTGAACTTCTTCGTGGAGAGGAGGTTTGATTTGGGGATTCTCTTCAGCTGCGGCGGGATGCCTTCGTCGCATTCTTCGCTCTGCATGGCCCTGACGGCTTCAGTAGCATTTTGGCATGGGGTTGGGGACTCATTGTTCCCTGTGTGCCTAGGGTTTAGCCTCATTGTGATGTATGATGCGATTGGGGTTCGACGGCACGCCGGAATGCAGGCTGAGGTGATCTCTTGCTCCTCTTTTACTTATTTGTGTATGCGTTGAAATCATTGGTCTTCTACAATGTGATGACCCCGTGGCCAAAAAGAGTAGAGTGTGATCGCTGACTTGTAATGAGCGGCTCCTAGCTGACTTGTAGATCTAGTGAGAGGGGCATAGAAATGAAGGATTACCGATTACCCGACCGTAATTCTTTGTAAGTCCAGGATATACGTGGCAGGGATGTTGCATACAAACTCCCCCAACTATCAGATTACACAAGAACCAGAAATGTATGTTTTGTTAAGTGAAAATCTAGAAGAAGCCTCATTTTCATGTCATAAGAAATATCTATATTAGGGAGACCCTTCTCTGTAAATGGATGTACATTTCCTACATTCAAGGCGAATAAGAAAGAAGATCATTCCAGCAGCAATCCGCTGCCATTTGCAGAACTGCTTTCTTTTAACGTTCTTCTAAGAACAAATTCTCTTCTTTAGCACCATATTCCAAAATTGTTCCAATCAGAAGTATTTTAATCAGTTCAAGACTACCACAATAGGTAGGGCTGCATCAAGTTGATTTTGAATGACTCAATGCTTATAATCAAAGTTTTTGATTTAGAAGCAACTTTGGTTGTAGTCAATTAAATGGATTGAATGTTTGCTATGTCATAATTTTGATCACATGTATTCTTCATTAACTGTTGGCATTAGTACTGTAAATTAAGGTCAGTATGCATATACTTGTGGTCATATATTCCATTTCAAGTGAGTTTAGTAGGTACATAAGAGCCATTTCTCAATTGAACGCAGTATGTATGATTATCAGACGAGTTCGAGTTTGAAGCATAATTATGAGCTCTACTGGTACACTAGATTGTGTTGATAAGAGAAGAACATTGAAATTGTTTACACCTAAATTCAACGTTGCATTTCAGCCATACATATGGCACCTAAAGGCTTTTCGAATTTTGTTTGCTTACCATCGTCTACTAAGTTTATATCATCGAGATCGGTGTATGCTTAATAATGATTATTCTTGCTTTTCCAGGAACTCCGAAGCATCGGATACAACATACCCTCATTTCGTTAACATCGGCCACAATGTTTAACCTCATTTATACCCAAGCAGATGGAGACTGTCACGTCAATATCTTTTAGGTGCTATTCCTGCTACAGTGCACTTTCACTTTCAGCTAACAGGGAATTGCAGGTTTCCAATCACCTGTAGCCGATCATCTGGTTCCTAACGACCTAATAGATCAAGAATTCACGTATTCTCTTTTTGTTATCAGCAACGATCTTCTTGGAACCGACAGTTGCAGTCTGTTTTAACCTAAAATCTGCAAAGCACCACCTTAGTTTACCTATAAATACCTCTTGACAGGGCTTCAGAAAAAAGAAGAGAAGATAGATTGTCAAATCATCTTAATTAGAGAGAAAAACAAGCTTTGTGTTCTTTTCTTTTCTTTCCTTTTGTATTGGCCTCTAGTGAAAGCTTTTTTTTTATTTTTCTTGAAATTTGTAAGGGAATCTATTCCTGAACTACCTTACATCTTGTGTATTTTTTTTGATGATTCTTGACTCTTCTGTATTTACAATTCGGGCAAGAAATGTTGTGTGCCGCTGATTCTTAGAACTCTATCCTTCTCCGTCAATATTTTTTGGTGCTTCAATTGAAAATGAGAAGATGGTAGGCAAAGTGCGCAAACTTAATTCCCTCACCCAGAATACTCAGCTCACTGGAGAACCCTCTGTTAAGGCACCTGGAGATGAGGGTTCGACCTCAACCTCTAAGCACCATGCTAAATCGACTTCTTCATCACTTAGATGACTGAATTGCGTGAGATGTTGGCAAATCTCACTAACCTTATCACCGAACTAACTGCCCAGCAGGCTGCGGTCCTCCAATAGACCTAAGCAATCAACGTCGTCGCCGATCCTGTTCACCCACCGATTGCAGTGGCTCATGTTCCACCTCCGCCGATTGCCACGGGTCCTGCTCATGCCTGGCCGCTGCTTCCTCAGATACCTCCGCCGGTAGCGGCGACCTGTCCTCAACTTCCTCTTTCACAAGAATAAAAGTGGGCTCCTCTTGCCTCAAGAACTCTCTTTGTTCAGTCTTCTGATTTCTCTCAGCCTCCAAGGCGAGATCACCCTCGCTAGGAGGCTTAACCTAGTCTTCCTCTTCTTCCTCCTCTTCCACTCGTCCTCAACTTCCACAACCTGCTTTCTTTCCGCCAGCTTTCCCCCATTTCTTGGTTGGTGGGAATCCTCTCTTTCCTGACATGTAGGCCCTCTAATATGGGCCTAATGCCTTCTTTGGCCTTCTCGACAATAATGCTCCTTTTCGTGACGTCATTTGTTAGGCGTCTGTTCCAGAGGACTTCAGGCCCCCTCGTCTTGAAGTTTATAAGATAACTACAGGCCCTCGTGAACACATTCAGGGATTTGAAGATACTTTGCGATATCGCCGCCCAGATAAGGCAACGAAATGTCATCTCCTCGCTAACACTCTGAAGGGGAGGCAACATTCTGTTGGTTCAATAAGCTGCCGAAAGGTCACATCTGCTTGTATGAGCACTTAAAGTGGGAGTTGATTGCTTACTTCATAGGGCGAACACGTATGGTCGTCTTTAACATGGTGCTCACTAATATTAAATAGGATGAATATGAAAGTCTATGAGACTATACCAATCGTTTCTTCGCCACCGCGGCAAAAGCTGAAGATGTTGACCTTGCTGTAGCCGTGCATAATTATCGCAGGAGATTGAAGGGTTATATAAGTCTTTGTAGCCCATGAAGCTCAGGAGCTATCCTGAGATGGTGGCTAGAGCTAGCCAGTTTGTGTTCCTGGAGGACGCAAAGAGTGGTTCCCTTGATGTTACCAAAGCCAACAAGCCTAAAGGGAAGAAAAAGAGGAAACATCAAGGTGACGAAACATCGGGTCTGAAGGAACATAAGAATGGCGATCGCAGCAAAAATAATAAGTCTCGCCAATTCTACGAGTAGCAACATCTCTTCACAAAGCCGCTTATGGAAATCTATGCAGCGGCGGCCAAGCAAGTATGGGTTTGCCTTTCAGGACCTAAGCCAACACCTCCTACTGGAGCAAATTCTAAAAATTATTGCAAGTTACATGGCAACTATGGACATAAACTCCACAAGTGCCATGCCCTCAAAGTCATGCTTGATAAGTTAGCAGATCAGGGTAAACTAGAAGAGTTTTTGCTCATGACTCGCCCTTCTGAACCAGGTCAAAAGGATAGGTCCTCTTATGTTAGCGAGACCCATCTCCTTATCTTGGCTGTCTTTCACAGCTTTCATCAGTTCAGCCGTTTCAGAGGTCTTCAGAATCTCATCCTCTTCCTTCTTGATATCAAATAATTTGCTACTTATAACCTTTCCTATACTGCTGATAAGCTCTTCAATACTGGACTTGATATCTGGGGCAATTTGATAGACTATCTTCTTTTTGTGCCTCTTTTTCTTCCCTTCTCTGTGACTTGCTGAAGCGCGTATGACGCCTATTTGGAGAGTAGCAAAAGGAAGTCCCTCCTTTGGGTGAAGAGAAGAGGACGTTAGTTTTTCAGTGGGAAAACTAAGGAATTACCAGAGTTTTTGAAGGTCCCCTAGAGGCTGAAGGATTGAGCTGTGGAAGCAATCATTCAATATTTTCATCCTTTAACAGTATCCTTCTTGGCAGCAAAATCTGACCCTCTAACATCTTGTGCTCCTCTGTAGATGACAAAGTTTTCAGAAGAACACCGGTGACTCTCGATGTCGGTGACTCAAAACGTGCCTTTAGCTATGGAGGCACTATTATCTTCTTAGGAACCTCTAGAGATGGATTTGTCGGCTCCAACCTTGATGATGGTCTGCCTTCCTAAGGTGGTGGAGTAATAGCTCTTTTCTTCTCGGGAGGAGGGATCGACTGGGGAGTTACTTGGATGCTTCTTCTTGTCAATCAAGAATTGCCCAGTTCTTTTAATCCGCCATTGCTCTGATTCTCTGATCAATTTCTCCATTGCAGAATGCAGAGAGTTGGAACAAACAAAAGATGAACCGATGAAGCGATGCCCTAAATTTATTTTCGCTGGCCTTGAGTAACGCGCTCATCCACATGATTGACACATGTCTGGGCCCACATAAATGTTTGCGTTCATCCGCGCGAAGGGCTGATGCTTACATTTAGATTCAACGTTACATCTCAGTCGTACATGTGACATCTAAAGGCTTTTAAGATTTTGTTTGCTTACCATCGTCTATGAAGTTTATATCATCGAGATCAGTGTATGCTTAATAATGCTTATTCATGCTTTTCCAAGAACTTTGAAGCATCGAATATGATATACTCTCATTCCGTTAACATCGGCCATGATGTTTAGTTTCATTTATATCAATCGCCGCCACTCGACTGGATGGAGACTGTCACGTCAGCATCTTTTAGGCGCTATTCTTATTGCAATGCCACTTTCACTTTCAGCTAATAGGGAATTACAGGTTTTCAGTCACCCGTAGCCGGTCATCCGGTTTCTAACGGCCTAACAAATCAAGAATTCACGTGTCCTCTTTTGGTTATCAGCAACAATGTTTTTGGAACCGGCAGTTGCTGTCCGTTTTAACCTGAGACCTGTAAAGCACTGCCTTAGTTTACCTATAAATACCCCTTGGCAGAGCTTCAAAAGAAAAAAGAAAAGATAGATTATCAGATCATCTCAATTAGAGAGAAAAATAAGTTTTATATTTTTTTCTTTCCTCTTGTATTGGTCTCTGGACCAATTTTTTTTTTTTTGAGTGCTAGTTAAAGCTTTTTCTGTCTTCCAGGTGGACGTAAAGGAATCTATCCTTGAACCACCTTACATCTTGTGCATTTTTTTGGATGATTCTTGGCTCTTTTGTGTTCGCAATTTGGGAAAGAAACGTTGTGTGGCGTTGATTCTCAGAACTCCATTCTTCTCTATCAACAGAAATCATAAAAGAAGACCGTTTGGGGACGATGATAAGAATAATAACTAGAATATTATGTATTTTGATGTGAATAGAAAACTTGGAAAACTCCAAACTTGTGAAGGAATAGGCGCAGGTTTGAATGAACTATCTGTATCAAGGTTCAAATTACATAGAAACTGTAATGGTCTTCTTGATTTTTTTGCTAATCCAGCTTGTTAGTTGCCCTCCATCCTTCGTTTTTAACTATAATCAATTAATATATGACCTCTTTTTAGAATGGTCGACCAAATGTACATAGAGTGCATTTAGTTCATTGTAAAAGATTATTTATAAATGTCATTAAACCAAACAGTTGTTTTCTCTAAATAGCATAACATAACATCAAGATAAAATTGAACCAAATTCCCTCTTAATATAAGAATTTGTGGTACGAACGAAATCCCCCGTTGTTCTTGATAAAAATTCAAACATGATGAGGAACTAGGCAACAGCTAAGCAGCTTTAGCTATCATCTGAACAAACACAATTTATGGCTGAAAATAGTGATCAATTATTACCATAGCCAGCTTGTGAGAGGAGCAATTATGATTTGTGTGATTAGAACTAATTGTTAGTTAGGTTAAGTTCTTACCTGGCCAATTAGTTCAAATCATTCTCATGAGTATGTCAAAAAGTAATTAAGATGCACTAAAATCCCCTTTTTGTACTCTGAATCAGTGCATGATTTGGTTTATAAGAATCACAAATATGCGTAATTTCCTTCATAGTAGTTTGGCATCAAACTTTTTTTTTACTTCTAATCCACCCTTTTCAAAGAGAAAATGCATTCATTCTTTTTGAATGTTTGCATCAATTTCTATAAAAATTAATCTACCTAAAGTAGAAATTTAAGGGGATTCACGTACATAACACATGAAACTGTCATATTTACTTATTAAACATCCAGAATATAAATATTATTCTGAAGACATCCAAAAATATATATAAATGTTACCTGCTTCACACTGTAGTCTCCGTCCATCATTCGCTATCTAAACTAACCATGATTTCTTATATATATATATATATATATTTTAGAGATAAGTAATAGATGCTAAATATTATTCAATAATTAATAGATATTAGTAATATCACTTATTAATATTATGTATCAAGTTACTAATGATTTTATATTACCGAATAATATTCAATACTTATTACTTACCTCTAAAATATTTATGTGGAGAAATCATAATTGATAATTAATTTAACTATAGTTAGATGAGGTTAGCTAATAAGTAACAAATATAGATCACAATGTAAAGCTGATAATATTAATGTGTTTAGAGTTTTTCTAAAGTAATATTTATTTATATGTTAGATGTCTAATAGGTAAATATGGCAAATCTATATATCATGTATGTAAATCCTCCAATTTTTTTTTTGGGGTAATTCTACTTAGGCCCCTGAGGTTTACTCGACTTGCCATGCAGGTTCATAATTTTGAAAACATGCCAGACAGGTCCCCAAAACTTAATGTATAGGTTTTTGTGGTCCTTAATATTTATAAAAAACTTCCAATAAGATCAAATTAAATATCTTCCGTTAAACATTCTGTTAAATCAAAATTTTAATTAAGAAATCATAACTTTTTTTAATGTGAAATTACAATTGTACTCCAGCTAGTCCTCGCACGTGCTTAACGGATACCGTCACAGAAGGACCACAATGACCTATACAGTAAGTTTTAGGGGCTTGTTTGGCATGTTTTCAAAATTGTGGACCTGCGTGGTAAGTCGAGTAAACCTCAATGGTCTAAGAGAAATTACCCCCCCCCCCCTTTTTTTTTGTTCACTGCATTGAGATCTCTGTATGCATAGCTCATTTATCTGCTTATTAGTGTTCAGCACATTATTCATATGTTTTTTGTTTAATTCACTAATTTGCAGCTCATATATATGCTTGATACTTGATAGGTGCTTAACAAGATTGTTGAGGACTTGTTTCAAGGGCATCCCATGAGGCAAAGAAAACTAAAAGAGATTCTTGGTCACACTCCATTACAAGTTGTTGCTGATGCTCTTCTAGGCATTTTGGTTGCCTATGCTTGCTGCCAAAATTATGTTGCCATTTAGATTTTGGGTGGTTTTGTTGTTAGTTTTCAGTTATTAATGGGAGAAAAGGATGGTGGTTCATTTATGTGCATGGACCAGTGTAGTAAATTCATTTGAGATCATGATCAGTGCAATTAGGTTTTGCACCCAAGTACTTCTCTTGTTGTATTATTATTATTATTATTGGGTCAATTCAGTTAATAGTTTCAATAATTATAATTTTGTATTTATTATTTGTCTAATTGGTACTTTTATCTTTGTTTGATCTTCTTTGTGCAAGTCCTGAGTAATCTAGTTTTTTTTTTGTGTTTTTTTTTTGTTATTATTTTATTCATTTTTTTAAAGGAATAATTAACTACGTGTCACACAATTTAATTTTATTTATGCCTTACTCATCCATTCTTAGTTAATTACGCTATGCACACTTAAAACATTACAAAATTTTACATACACACATTTGAGTTAAAACTTAATCAAGAGCTATTTGAAAAAAAATATTCTGTTAGTAAATTATTAAAATTATATTTTTACTTTTAATGGTACATATTTTTCTCTTCTTCAATACAACACTAAAGCGCTGATTTATCCTAAAATTAATTCACATCGTGGATGTCTCTTTCCTTTGCCGCCACCTAAATATTAAGGTTTTAGAATTTTCACTCAAAATATATTTAAATAATATAGAAATAAGTTAAAATGTGTGTATGTAAGATTTTATAATGTTTTGAGTGTGCATAACGTAATTAATTAAGAATTGATGGGTAAAGCATAAATAAAATTAAATTGTGTGACATGTAGGTAATTATTTTTTTTTTAAAATAGTCTTATATTATACTCAAGGTATATTTTTTTTTATAGCTATTTATTGTTTAAAGTACTATAAAATGCCAATATATTTTTGGGGAAATTTTGTACATTTGACAAAAAAAATTTATATATTACTCTCAGTTTAAATGCATGCCACCATTTTATTGAAATTTATTGAAAACAATACGTAGGAAATATATAAAAAATAATAATTTTGCATGCTGCATGCATGGGACGGCATGATATGATATTATTTCCTTTATTTTTAGGAATAATTACCTACATGCCACACCATTTTACTTTATTTATATATTACCCATCCATTCTTAGTTAATTATGCTATGCACACTCAAAATATTATAAAATCTTACATACACACACTTTTACTTATTTTCATTATAATGAGTAATTATAATTTTCTAATGATCTAATTATAGTTAGGTCACAAAAAATCTAACCGTTCATCATATTATTTTAAGGATATTTAAATATATTTTGAGTAAAAATCTTAAAACTTTGATGTTTAGGTAGTGGCAAGGGAAGGAGACATCCGCGACATGAATTGATTTTAGGACAGATCAGCGCTTTAGTGTGACATCGAGGAAGAAAAAATATATATACTATTAAAGATAAAAATATAATTTTAATGATTTATTAACGAAATATTTTTTTTCAAATAGATTTTGACTGAGTTTTAATTTAAGTGTGTGTATGTAAGATTTTATAATGTTTTGAGTGTGCATAACGTAATTAACTAAGAATGAATAGGTAACGCATAAATAAAGTAAAATGGTGTAGCATAAAAAATATTTGCTATGACGATGTAATTTTAAACTCGACCCAAAAAAAACACTTTCTTTCTTCCCATGTTCGTTACAGTTAGTCCAGCAAATTAATCGAATCAACCCGAGTTTCAATCCAAATTTCGATTTAATCTACCAAAAATCAAACTTGATGTTAAGGTTTGATCTCAAGTCAACCCTAACTGATATCCTTTTTATTTTATATATAAATAAAGAATATTTATATATTTTTGAGGGTCCCAACTGCAATTTACCCAAATCCGTCTATCTGTGCACCTGGCTGCAAGCCTGCAACCTGGGAGGAGCCCAACAATTCTGAGAATGATTTTTTTAATTGAAGTATTCCTAATTAATCAATTAATAATGTAAATATAATTAAAAAAAATTTAATAAAAGGAGTATGTTTCGAACGACATTAACTGCTGTCGTTAGTTAAGAAGTCATCCGGCGGACGGGCGACTTCTTCTTTTAAAAAAAAATAAATTACTTTAATTTAACTATGTAAAAATTTGAATATTAACTATTATAGACGGAGCACCGAAGGGTGGTTAAATGGTCACCTCCGCCAGAAGGTCTTGTAAAAGCCAATGTAGATGCCTCAATCAAAGAAAACTCAAACTACATGGGAGCTGGACTGATTATTCGAAATCACAATGGGGTTGCCCTTTTGGCCTCTAGCAAACGTATCAAAAGTCGTTTCTTTCTACACCTAGCAGAGTGCATTGCAATCAAGGAAGGTATCCAATTTCTCTTGTCACATGAATTTGATAATTAGGTCTCAGAATCTGCTATTAGCAACGCTGCAAATGTTATTTATAATCGAGCTCCTTTCGCTTCAGAAGACCCAATCATAGAAACCATTCGAGAAGGCATTGCTCAAGTTAAAAAAGGCTCGATTCATTTTTGCCCTCAGCTAGAAAATAGGACAACACATTACCTAGCCTCCTTAGCCTTTTCTCTTCATATGAATGAAATAATATGATTGGATTTCATGTCTTTCTCTCATGGTGCTATTCTTTGTAATAATCTTCTAAGTGAAGCTACTAAAATTTGAAGTAATGAAAATTTTATCTGTTTTCAAAAAAAAAAATTTTATCCGTATAACACAAAAAAACTTCAATATTTACTTATTAGATACTCTAAAGTTAAATATTACATGACACAACACTCATTTATTTTAATTTTATAACCAACACACTCTAGTTAAAAATCCCTATATTTTATCTGAGTAAATCACACCTAAGTTATATTTTAATTTAAATAAGTTTTATCGAAATAAAATCTAACTCTCGATACATCTTAAATTAAGTTTTACATATTAAAAATTATTTAAATCTGTTAACTATGTAGAATATTCCATTAGACGCCTATTTTAATGATAGGGAATTAGATGAACGATTAGATTTGATTTAATATGTACCGAGGATTAGATTTTATTCCTATGAATCTTGTTTAAGTTAAAACATAATTTAAATATGGTTTACTCAAATAAAATTTAAGAATTTTTTAACTAAAGTGTGTTGGTTGTAAAATTAAAATAAATGAGCGTGATTATATAATATTTAATTTTAGAGTGTCTAACAAGTAAATATTAAATTTTTTTATTTTATTTGGATAAAAATCTCTAAAAAGACGAATTCGACCATGTGGACGAATAATACTAAAACTTTTTTTATGAAAAATAATGCGAATACTTTTCAGTTCATTCCGTGAAGGGCGGGACTTATCGGTAAATTCATTAATGGCGCCTTCTCGCTTCCGGCTCTTATAAGCCCACCAATCCCGGTCCACGATCTCGGCCAATCTCCAGACACGCGATGAGTACTGCCGAGGAGGCGTCCAGGAGGACAAGGCGGCGCCCGGTGGTTAGGATCGCTACGCCTCTTGCGCCGGTTACTCCGCCGGAGGCGTCGGAGGGTCAGCCGCTGAGCCCGGCGGCGATGATCTTTCGGCAGCCGCAGTTGAATTGCCACATCATCGCCATACTGGGGTTCGGGAAGATTGTTGGCGCCGAGGAGGTGAAGGCCGGACTCGAGGCCACGCTTGTCCGTCACCCGCGCTTCTCCAGCGTCCAGGTAAGTTCGCCGGACTGAACTCGCCGGAGAAGACGATTTGCATTTTAGTCGGAATGTTTTGCGCTATTTATAAAATCAACCCCGAAAATTTTATACATTTTAAGCTTCATTTGATTCACGCATATGTTATGATAAAATATTATTTTATTAATATTTTAAATTTATTATAACTTTTTATAATTTTATTTCATTAAAAATTAACTTTATTTCATCTCTAATATTAATTTTAATAATAAATTTTACATACTTTTAATATTTATTTTTTTTTCAATTAAATATATAAAATAATATATTTTCTTTTTTATATTTAAAAACTATCCCCCAATTAAATAGAATTTTATGATCATTTTTTCCATCTAAAACTATTGCAAGATTTCAATCAACATATTAATAATAATGTAAAACTCATATAGCATTTGTACCCTTAAGGTCGAGAGAATCTCAAATTTTAAAAATTTTTAATTTTATTCTTTGAAGTTATAAAAGCATTATAATTTTTCTTCATCTTTTAGAATATCATCATTTTCACTAGATTTTTTTATAAAAAATATTAAATTTAATTATTTTTAACTAATTTAATAGTTTACATATTTAAAATATTATTATACTTCTCTATCTTTTAATTTCTTTAAAAATTTAATAAAAATTTAAAATTTATTTTATCTTATTTTTTTAAATTAAAAATTATAAATAATAACATTTTAAAATTATATTTAAAAAATAAAAAGTTAATGATTGATAATAATTTTAAGTATGAATTACAATCAAAATTAAAAAAAAAGGATGAATTTACAAATATTCGTGCTTATTATCTTCTTAATTAATCATCAGGTAACGGATGCATCTGGGCGACAGAAACTGCGATGGGTTCGAACCAAGGTTAACCTCGACGACCACGTTGTCTATCCGGATCTCGGCCCCGCCGCCGTCGCCGGTGACCCCGCCGTCGGCGACCACTTCGTCGAAAACTACACATCCGCTCTCTTCCGCTCCCAACTGAATCCCTCCAAGCCGCTATGGGACCTCCACATCCTCGCCGTTCGCACATCGGAGGCTGCCTGCGTTGCTATCTTCCGCATACACCACTCTCTTGGCGACGGGATCTCGCTTATATCTCTCTTCCTCGCGTGCACCCGCAAGATCTCCGACCCCGAATCCCGCCCTTCTCTCCCTGAACCCCGTCGTCGATCCGCCTTCGTGATCCCCGACGCCAAGTCACGGATGCTCCTGATCTGGATCTGGACCTTTCTTGTGTACGCGTGGAACACCTTCGTCGACGTTTTCATCTTCTTTATCTCGGCAGCTTTTTTGAAGGACACCAAGACACCGATTATGGGGACGGATGGCGTCGAGTATCAGCCAAAGCGGATCGTACACCGAACCATTTCACTTGATGACCTAAAGGCCATTAAGGAAAGCATGGAATGCGTAAACTCCTTATAACCATTTCTCTACTTCGATATAAATTCTTTGCTTGTCAGGGCCGCCCACCAATTTTTTGATTTAATTCCACAGACCATAAATGATGTTCTAGTGGGAGTTACATCTGCTGCTCTTTCTCGTTATCTTAGCCGGAGCTATGGTGGCTGTCTTCCCGAAAACCTGCGTATCAGGACGACGCTTCTTGTTAATATTCGATCAACCGCTGGAATTACTGTGAGCGATCACTCTCTCTTTTACTTCCTTCTCATTAGTTAGGATAGAAGGTCATGTTATATCTATATTTTGTGATAAACTCTAAACAGGAATTGGCGGACATGATGAAGGACAGTGGAGCTAAGTGGGGTAACCAGTTAGGGTACATTCTTCTCCGTTTTCCTATTATGAAGTGTGAGAATCCCTTAGACTACATAAGAAAGGGGAAGACAATATCAGATAGGAAAAAGAAATCATTGGAGGCGATATTTACTTATAATTCTGCTATGCTGATTGTTAAATTTTTCGGCATTGAGGTATATAATCGATACTTCTTTTTCTATTTACATTTTTGTTTCCTTTTGTATGAATAATTTCAAAGGAAAATTACATCTGGGCCAATTGGTTAAGTTGCTAATAATGGAAATAGCCATTCAAAGATCAGTATGGCTGAATGAGTAGTTGGCTAACCTTGACCGCTGTCCCTCGAAAGTTGAAACTGACATTTTCTTAAGGGAATTAATGATGGTGGACCCTCTTTTCAAATCCTTGCAAATTTCCCCAATTTGGAAAACATGAGCTGTTATCAAATAAATCAACTACAGGGTTAAGATTGAAGAACAACAATGGTAGAATCTCAATAGAAACATTTCAGCTCAATCAAAGAAGATCATTGTTACCCGATCACACCTTTGTAAATACGATTTTTAACCACCCCTTCTCCCTTGTTTGAGCAAAACGAATTTCAGCTGCACACCTCTCTTTAGGCCTTCAACTTCAGTAAAGAAAAACTTGTTAAATTCATAGAAGGACCCAAAAAGACTAAAATGTCTTTTACCCATGATGAGTTCAAGGAAAATAACAAATAATTAGGCAATCCTCCCTAAAGGAGGGAATCCAAATCTGACACTGTTTGAACTAAAACACGTTTTATGAGCAGTGATAATATTTCGAGGGAGAGATTGCAACAGGTTGATTTGACCCACCTAGAGACATGTGAGTTGCTTGATCCATATTCAATTGGGCCGGGTTCCTCCCACCCAAGGAGAGTTGGTGGGGTCACCAAGATGGCATACATTTGATTCCCTTCATATTAGTTCGAGGCACATTTGAAATTCAGATTTAAGCTGATTGATTATTCCAAAATACATATTTGTTTTGATAATATTTGATTGCTGATTTGAAAGATAAGATATTTACCATAATAATATTTTCCTCAAAATATCTCTCATGCTACTATTATATGTCTTTCCCTTTTGTATTGTTTTCTCATAATTCTAGCTATTACACCCATACTGTGCCTTTATCGGTATATTAATTCTGTTAAGCCATTTCAAATTTTGATGGCTTTGCCAATGATATTTCTTCAGTATATATATTATTGGTATTGGAGAAACTCAGTGTGCAGTTGCTTGGAGCTTTTCTGTTTTACATGGGGATGTGTTTGGGATAGGTTCTACTCCAACTTATATTATCTTTGAACTTTATAATGTGGTTCCTACGAACTGCAAAGTGCAAACCGATTGATGTATGATTTACATGTTCTCATCTCTTTCCTTTCACTTAATTACAGGCAGCAACCGCACTGTGTCACAGAATTCTTTCTAATACAACATTATCTTTCTCTTGCGTTGTTGGGCCAACTGAGGAGATTGGTTTTTGTGGCTCTCCCTTAGTCTATATTGCTCCCACTGTTTATGGACATCCACAGGTAAGTCCCTCTATAAAATTGTGGATATCTAATATCATGGAATAGTTAATTACCTGCTATATTCTCCTTGAAATGGATTGTGAATTGCCCCTGTAAACAGAGTCATACCATGGCTTTTTTCTCTAATTAGCTTTAAGCAAATTATGAATGGAGTGTTGAATTCTCTCATGATTGGAGCTGTAATCAGTGTGATGATTTGCGGAATATAATACATCTTTCCTGCTTTGTTTGTTTTGTGACCACAAAGAAACGTGAGGATCAAGCACGAACTCCCCACTGGAAAAGATTTATGTGATTCTCCATTTTCTCCTCTGCAGTAAAGGATCAAATCTTTGCTTCTTGTTCTATGTTGCAGTCTTTGCTTCTTGTTCTATGTTGCAGAAGCACTACTTAATCCAGAAATTAGTTTTTTGAAGACTAATCATTAATCTGCTGCTTCAACTACTGCTGACTGAGAAAATATTTTAAAAATTCATAGGTGACTTTTGTGGCTTTTCAGTCATAGTTATGTATAATGTAAATTAAAGTTATATGATTTTATTATTATTATTATTAATAGGGCAAATTACACTCAGGTCCCTGAGTTTAAAGCTTAATAACGCACAGGTCTACGTTTTTAAAATTATAATATCGGAGTCCCTGAGTTTTAATAAATTATCAAATGAGTCCTTTTTATTTTTTTATTATTAAATTTTTTTAAAATTACCATTTTACCCATGCCCCGCTCTCTCCTCCCGATCCCATGCACGCGCGAGGCCGCGTGGCTGCCCGCGGTCCCGCGGCCGCTCGGCGTATGCGACCTGCCGCCGGTGGGTTG
>JAEMOT010000606.1:24084-43061 GCA_019297695.1 Apostasia ramifera
GAAGGAGAGAGAGAGAGGGACGGGTAAAATGGTAATTTTAAAAAATTTTATTAATAAAAAAATAAAAAATGACACATTTGATAATTTATTAAAACTCAGGGACCCCGATGTTATAATTTTAAAAACGTGGATCTGTGCGTTATTAAGCGTTAAACTCAAGGACCTGGGTGTAATTTGCCCTTATTATTATTATTATTATTATTATTATTATTAAGTGTGTTACATTTGAAAGATTTGTGGTTTTATTGCCATTTATTATTTTTAATTGTGTTGAATTTAAAAGATTTGCAGTATTATAGATATTAGTATTTAACTTAATTTCACATCTTACAAATATTTTAATAAAAAATCCTTTATTTCTCATGCAACGTGGATCTAATATTAGAATAACTTTATTTCACATCATCACATAAAAATAACTTTATTTCTCTCTTTAGTTCAAAAATTGCTCTAGCCCACCCAAATGTACTACTCCGACCAAACCAAGGTTATCTATGCTATATGGATAATGGGAGGGAGTGCCAAGCAATTAGGAGGAAAAATATTCATATTATTATTAGTTGGCATCTGGATGCTTGAATGGGTGACTAGTCATTCTAAACTAGACCACATAAGAAATCATCATATGTGGGAGAGAATGGGCATTGGCAGCTGGCACCTATAGGGGATAGATAAGGGAGGGATATTTAAGTTGGTTTGACCATATTCATTATCAACCTTGAGAGGCCTCTATACATAAATGTGATGGCATCCAAGTTGCAATGTTAAAAGAGATGAGCTATTATCAATCCTTAATGAATGTGTGTGACAGAGGGAGTGGGATTCACGTAGTTAAGGAATGATAAATTTAGTTTTGCTAATAAAGGCTACTCGTAAAATTACTATTTTGTCATTTTGTCACTTTTATTTTGTTGCTATTTGACCTCATAATTCATGTAATATCCTACTCTTTTAGCTTCCGTCACTACTGGGATTCACATAGTTAAGGCTAGAACTTGTAGATAAATAGTTGAGTGTAAAGCCTATAATACCATACTAGGTTTCAACATAAAATATGTTAAAAGGAACATTTGAATTTCAAAAAAGTAAGAACTGATGTCTTTTTTTGCGGTGAGTTTTTTGATAAATTAATTGCCTTGCGCTCGATTATTTCACAAGCGTGTAAATTTTCATTATAATGTGGTATCTCAAATAAAAGAATCATTAAACTGTTCAGACTATGTAAAATCATGTGCTTCTTCTTTTGGTTCATTTTCTCTCGTTCTCATTTTCATTCTATAACATGAGAAATTATTGTCAAATCCTGACGCTAGCTTGCTTTTCTGTAAACATGCAGGCCCTTACAATGCACTTCCAGAGTTATATGAACAAGATGAAGGTGGTGCTGGCAGTGGACGAGGTTGTGATTCCGAATCCTGACATGCTTTTGGACGACATATCTGAATCTCTCCAGCTCATCAAGGCTGCTGCCATCCGCACCTCGAGATCTTGAGAAATTTTTGGTGATATTTGAACTCTCCATATTTTCTTCTAGAAAGAAACATGACCCGGAGAACTTGATAAGCCAAATGGAATGTGGCAACAGAATTAACAATCTATTGCAACCAACGAAACTTGGTTATATATATGTGTAATTCTTTATGTGAAGATCCCTCCTAGATTTTCTATGGAAATAAAGAGCACATTTTTACTGTACACTGTTGAAGAAGATTTGTGATTGTGCACATGAATTGATACTATGAGGGCATTTGGTTTATTGTTATTTTGGTGTTATATCATGTAATTTAGATGTTATGACATTTAGTTGTCAAGATAATATAATATAACATCAAGATAATATAATATAACATCAAGATAATATTGAACCAAACGCTTCTTATATTCTTTCAGTTAGATGTTCTACGATGATGAATTTGTTTATCATCACTGCATTGACTATATTTTGTTTTTTATACTTAAAGTTTGTAATTTATCATCTGAACTGAGAATTTTGGTAGCTGCAGCTGCCAAGGACTTGCAGGAGTTTAAATAGAGCTAGCTGTTTCAAGCACTCTTTGGTACCACAAGGCCCAGAGTGCTCAGACTGGAAGAGTATTCTGATTATTTTGGTACCACATTTAAACTTCATAATTTGATTAGTTAATTTAATATTTGAACTTTTTGTAGAGTTTTTTTTTTTGAAAAAAAACTTCCATATTTTTAGTTAAGAAAAGCTAAACTTTAAGTTAATATTTTTCCTGTCTTGTATCTATATGCCAATGCTACATTGTCTGAATTTGTAGCATGGATTATTACAAAAATAAAATCTAATTTTTAACTACAGAAAAAGGCAACAAAAACAGGAAATGGATTAGGTGCAGAGGTTGGAGGAAAATCTTGTGGAGAGAGGAACTTGAAATCCGTGATATTTGTTGAGTGAATGAGGCTTGTTCTTACCCTTGCTACAGCCTCTGGGTTTCAATACTATTGTGCAGCATGCTTGGTTTGATTTGATTTGATTTGACTTATCCTGGTTCAAAATAGTTGAATCACTGCTAATCCTTATGACGGTGTATATATAATTGTTAACGGGAAAATTAAGCTGCAAAAAGTCGTAGAAACGGAACGCATCGTGTGGTAGTTAGATTTTTTTATTTTATTTTTTGATAGTATGTGGTTGTTGGATTCATTAATCATAGGATGTTCTTAGATGTGGTACAATAGATATGAGTTTTTGCCAAAAAAAAAAGAAATTTATTAAACATTTTTATACGCAGGGATGGTTCAAGAAATTATATCAGCGGGTTGCAAGGGTGAGAAAAATAAACAAGAACTTCTTAGTTGGATGTGCAATTCAACAATTGTGGATTGCTGGTTTTGATCGCTTCATATTATTCGAGATTTCATTTGAAGAAGATGCTTGGCTATCATTTATGTCTCTAAGGATTGATTGTGATTGGAACTTGGAAGACTATTTGCTCTGATGTCCAAGTGCGCAATGATTAAGTCGATAGTGTGTTTTCAAGAAATAGGTTGACAATATGATTGGGTGTTACGGTCTTGGGGATGAAGTCTTTAAATAAAAGAGCATATACCAGTTGATGAGCGATTCGGTGTAAGTCAAGTCCATCTGGCCAAGAAGAATGGGGAATACCTCAGTTGGATGAAGCGGGCGACCAAAGGCAAGGAGTAGAGAAGGTGAGAATCGGCAAGACATGTTGGAATAGCTCTCATTGGAGTGGATTTATCGTGTTGCATTCAATCGAAAAATTCATCGATACATTTTCGCTAAAGGTGGAAACATGTCGGAATGCCTTCAACTAGAGCTACTCATATCACGTCGTCTCCAGCCATGGCTAGATACATAGAAATGCCTCTACCCAAAACTGATACATCAAAATAAAGGGTATTTTATGGCACAGTGAAACTAGAGATGATGACGAGAGTAGTCAAATGTAATAAACGGGATATGCGGCTTCAACTTGAAGCAACAACCCTTTATTACTGCTGGCAGGCCCGTAACTTTAAGGTACATAATGGGCCAATTCTTACAACGAATGCTATTATTGTCATATTATTGAATCTTACTGTTAACATAATGAACTATCATGGGAACTGCTTGAACTCAAGAGCCCTCTTAGGGCCTTGTATTACCACATTTGATACTTGGGCTCCCCCACCTTCTGGATGGATCAAAGTTAACTTTGACGGTTCTGTACAAAGTGGTGGCATAGCTGGAGTTGGATTTATCATTAGGGACCACCTAGCTAACTTCATCCTAGCTGGAGGCAAAAGGATCCTTATAAGTGTTGTGTCCACCACTGAAAAATGGGCAGCATTTGAAGGATTGAAAGTTATCCCAAGTGATACATCGAAGATATTGGGCATTTGGTTGGAGGGTGACTCTATGGAAATACTCCAACTCATCTAAGGTAGGTTGGAGGAAACGAACAAGCAATGTTTTTTGCCACAGCTTGAATCAGTTGCAACTGTCAACCATCCAGTGGGGGGACAACAAGGAGAAGCTGATGGTAGCAGAAAAGTTAAAGAAAGTGCAAGAAGAACTCTTGTGATATCATTGGAAGGTATCTCAATTACTAAACAGAGGCAAACGATGTAACATCAACCACCTCCTAAGTAGTGATAGCTAATTCATATTTGGATGTTGTAATTGATAATATAGTAGCTATTTTACTTTCATTTCAATATTATAAAGTTACTCATGTGAAGCGGAACGCTAATAGAGTAACTGATTTCTTTGCGCACTATGCTACGCTAGGTGATTTTTGTTGAGAGAGGGGCATTGTTTTCTGCGATATCCTTAAGAGGGATATTAGCAGATATTTGTATTTTTGTATTTTGAATAGTGTAATGCTAAGGTCATGCCAATTTTCAAAAAAAAAAAACAATGGATTCCAACGTAAGTTAATATTTCAAGATATATACATCGAGATTACAGTATTACTTGAGATCAATTGTGAACTGGTGGTCCAATCAGTTTGGTTAAGTCTCAAAATCAGCTCGGCATTAAACCAGGATTGAACCAGCAACAACTGGGGTCGAACCAAAATACCAGTTGACCATTGCAGTTGAATTGGTCAGTCCACAAATTTCTCTTTCAAAAATTTAGCCACAAAGTAATATAAATAGGATTTTATACCTTCTGTTAGCAATATTAGATTAATATCTCATTATACATTATACATTATACAATGGTAGTAGTGAAAAATATTTTTTTTTCATTTATTTTAGTATAATTATTTTTTGCAAAACTAGACCTTATTGTTAATTATTTATAGAAACATATTCTAATTATTATTTAATTTTTATTTTAAATTTTTTTTATTNATTCGACTCTGATTAAATCCTAGAACATTGAACTTTTTATTTTACTATTCTAAGATTATTCCAATCTTTAAAATCTTGCTCGAGAGTTAAATAATTGGAGACGAGAGGAAGTAGAAATTAGAGCGAAACATTAAACTTAAAAAAAAAAATAGTTTATTTTTTTAAAATTGAATTTAAATGCAAATAAAGTTTTTCATGGTAAATGCAAATAAAGTTTTAAATCGCAGACTATGCTTTCTGTTTATATCAAAGCAGGACTTTGCAGTCTGTCCACGCATGCATGGCGCTGCTGATGTCACTCCGAGCCAGCGGGCCCACCACTGACGCACTGCCCGCCATGCCGGTAATCTCCACACGGGACCTCCACGGTCAAAAACTCGAACTCTTGAGCTCTGTTTAACGCGAGTATCAAAATTAAGATTAAAATATTATAAATTTAAATAATAATAATAGTAATAAATAAATTATTTTATATAAATTTTAATATAAAAAATATTATTTTATTTCATGTATTAAATAAATTTCAGTAAAAATATCAATTTTATTTCATATTCTATATCAAAATACTCGAACTTTGCTCGTCACTTGCGTGGAGGCCGAATTCAAAAATTGCTCTTCAATGTATTTATTATTTTTATACAAAAAATATTTCATAATTTCATACATAATTTTAAAATTTTAATACAATTTTATATCAAAATATTTATGAAAAATGCATAACATTAGTTTTTATATATTTCTATTATAGGTACCTAGTTTTTTGTTATGATTAGTCAGTTAGGTTGGCGCTTTGTAGGTGCACTAGGACGTCGATAATGACAATTAGCATAGGTTACAGATAGGCCAAGAAAATCTTGATGTAATTCTATCTGGAATTAATAAAAGAATAAATTTTTTTATTTGCATTCTAACCTCAAATCAGACTCGATCCAATTAAAATTGACGGATTAGATTTCAAATCTACTGTAATTCGATCCGATGTCAATTCAACCATTAGCTTCGACAGATTTTTAAACTGAATAATGAAGTTAAGTTTGATTTATGTTTTTATTTAAGTTCTTTTAATCTTTTGTTCTTTAAAAGATGGCTTAAACTTTTATGTATTTATTTAAATCTTTAAATTCTAAGTAGAAAATTTGAATTGGGATGTAAATCTATAGAATTATACTTCACAATATTATTTTAGTGATAATATAATTTTGCCTTTTTCTTTAAATATTTTCACACTGTTATCATTCTTTTTATGTTTTAAACAGATTTTCATAATACAAAATTCTTTTTTGATATATTTAGGATAAATAGTTCACATTTTTTTCAACAACATAATTGATCAATTATAATTGATTTGGTTGAGATTTTTGACTCAATTTGAAAATTTGATTCATCACGAGTCTTAAATTAAATACTCCGATTCTATTTAACTTTTAATCCGACCTCAATATTTATATGAATGCGGCTGATTTTATCTGAATATGGCTCATTAATATGTCAATTATGAGAATTAAGCTATTTTGTTCGTTATTCTAGTGTTGAGAACGATTTAAGTTTGAGCTGACCTATTTTAATTTCGAGTTAACTTTTGTTTTAATCGAGCTAATTTTGCTCACCAAAAATTATTTTTTTAAAAATATCGTAATTTAAAATTAAATAAATTATACCTATAAGATCACCTAATAAATATTTCAATTGTAATTAATATATAATTATATAAAATAAAGTTAATTATTATGTTGAAATATAGAACGTATGTGATATAAATTAGTTATTATTTTAGTAATATATGTAAGATGTGAAAAAATATTAATTTTTAATATTAAATTTTATGTATGATGAGATATAATTGTTTAAAATTAAATCAGATTAATTTTAATTATCAAATAAATAAAATTTAAGTAATAAATAATTTTAATTAAATGATTTGAGATCAAGTTAAATTGATTATCATTAAATTTAAAATTTAATTATGATTTATAATTTAATTTAATAAATTAAAATTAAATTCAATTTAAACTAAAAAAACATATATGGGGTGACTGCTGATCTCGCAGCCAAAGAGGAGGGACTGACGCGCCACGTCATGTAGCGGAGGCATGCGTGCCCCCTGACGTCGGACCCAGGCCGGAGGCCGGGAGCGAAATGACGGATGTGCCCCTCCACGGTTGTCCTTTCAGGTTATGAGAGGGGTAGTTCTGGAAACTTGAGTAAGACAGAGGGGCACGAGAGTCAGATATGTCACTGGCTAAACTCTCGGGTCCCACGAGTCTCCCGGGTCTACGCTAAACGACAAATTTGTAGACCAATTTGGGACAAATCTCCGAGTTTGTTGGTATTAATTATATTTAGGCCCAATTTTTTTTTAAAAACAATTAAGGCAAATATCATCGAAGTCCCTCAAATTTAAAAAAATATAAAATAAATTTATAATTTGTAAAAATCTTACCTCCTCGTTTGGTTCAAACTTTTTTTTAGATAAAAAAAAATTATTTTTTAAATTTGATGAGAGATAAAATTTATTTTAATATTAAAAAATATATAAAATATGAAATATTTTTAATTTTAATATTCGTATTTGTGATATATGTGAAATAAAATTAATTTTTATAATTAAAATTTGAGTCAGGCAAAAAAATTGACTTGAACCAAACAAAGCTCTAAAAATCTATTTATTTATAAGTTTAAATTTAACAAAATTAAAATTAAATTTAGATGATATTTTTTATTAAAAATTATGAATGATGTGAAATAAATTTAATTATTATATTAGAATATGTGAGGGATGTGATATAAAGTTATTTATTATCTTGGGATGTATAAGGGATGTGATATAAGTTAATTATTATTTTAGTAATGTATATAGGATGTAAAATAAAATTAATTTAAATATTAAATTTTATGTGTGATGTGATATATCAAGTTAAAATTAAACCAGGTTAATTTTTAACTTCAAAATAAATGGGGCCGAAAGTCCTAAGTTGATGTTACTTTCAGTCAAACTCTTTTTTATTAATTTGATATTTTTATTTTTTAAATAAAAAAAATATATTTAAATATAAAGTTAGAAAAAAATTTCTCCTACCACCTCTAATCCCAGGCTTGGCATCACAATGATGTCGCAGGACTTAGTGCTTGCAAATTGAATACAAAGAGAAACTACATATATATTGCTAGTGCAATAGCCTACAGTTTTCTTGAGTGACTGTACACACAATAATAGCTGACGTGCTTGAGATGTGAGACAGGAGAAGAGAATATTTTTGTCATTTTATAATTAAATATTTAATTTAAATATAAATTTATTTTAAAAATAAAAATATAGAAAAAATAATTTTACTGAAATATTAATGTTAACCTCAAAATTCTCAGTAAACAAAATTTCAAATTATAAATATACTTAATATTAATTACTATAAAATTTTAAGAACCTGAAATACATTTATCCAAAAATTTATGTATTTCTAATAAAAGTTTTGCTTATAAAAGATATAAAACAAATAAATTTATTTTATATCAAAGATTTGTTCTTATTTATTTTGTTCGCACGAAAATTTTTTGTAATTTTCATTTTTTTTATGTGCCACTCAGCATCTTTCTTTCTATCTCTTCAACAAGAACGCGTGATTCTTTCGTACTTTTATAAAAATTCTTTACTTTTTGTTCATTTTTTAACTCATTTATATCTTTTGTTAAGCTTGAAAATAACTTCACTGTGCAATTTTTTATCAACAAGCGACACTTCTACAATCTCATGTCATTTTCTTTGTAGAATCTTTGTTGTTCTCCTTTTTATTTTAAATTCTTACAATCCCTTCGTGTGATATATCGACTAGTCCTCAAACTAAGAATGTTTTTTGTAATTCAAGTTGGCATAGTGTACGAGTTCGTGCTCAGTCATCGGCAATGACGGTTATTCCTAAGTATAGGTAATAATGGTTGTCTCTGAGCATGGATTAACTCGCTAGCAAGAGTTGGAAGCCTCTCATTGCCTTGGACCGTTCAAGTTTCTGTAAGAAAAATTATTGTGTTTGGAGCTCTCGCCACCTCAATTATTCATATACCAATTAAAATGCGTCACTTAGAGAAAAAATAGTCAAAAAATTTTGCACTGAAGGAGAGCACCGCGATTAAATGCCTATGTAATCAACACCGTAAACGGCACAGACCGTTAGGTTAGAGCATATGAAGGAAAGAAAATTTAATTCTCTTTTAGACCGGAAAAATAAAAAAGATATTCATTTTTTTTTATAATTATTTATTACTCGAATGAATATATTAGTATTTTTTTTTCTCCACTTTGATCATAAAAAAAAATAACATAGTGCAACAAACATGTATATTAAATAATAATTTTATTATTTGTGTGAGACTTTTTACTAATTTATAATATATTTTTGCTTTTACATAAATAAATTATGTAAGATTCTAATTCCTCTTGGTAAAATCACTTTTGACAAAAAAATAATTCAATTTCAAGAGTGTTCAACTCAAAATATTAAAGTTTGAATATAAATTTAATTTAATATTTTTTTGTTATTTTATTATTTTAATAAAAAATTACAATTTATGTAAAAGCAAAACAATATTGTAAATTAGTAAAAATATATATCTTTTCGTTAACAAAAGTCTCATATAAATAATAAAGTTATTTAAAATACATATTTATTTTATTATATTATCTTTTTTTATGATGCAAGTAAAAAAAAAAACTATTGCATTCATTTAAATTCATTTAAGGAATAAAAAATTAAAAAATCATAAAATGTATCATGGATTTCTTTTCTATTTTCCTGTTCAAAGGAAAATATTTTTTTTTTTTTGAATATTTTGACCACTCTGAAGTCTGTTAACAACTTTGGCTACACAGCTCATGCCAAGATTTTCTCCAGGTGGCACATTTTAATTGGCATATAAACATTTGAGGTGACGAGAGCTCTGAACGTAATAATTGTTTCTATATGAATTTTAACTCATTTAATAAATTAATTGAGTTCAAGTTGAGGTTATTCGGGTCAGATCGGATTACGAATTCGAATTCCACTGACCCATTTTGCCGCCCCTTGGGATGCCTAAGCTTTGAAACTTAGGCTAAAGAATATATGATTTGAGAAGACGTGTAAGAATAAATAATATAACAGAACCAGTTAGCATGTTCGATGGAGATAGATGCGATGGTACATCTTCAGTCAATGTTGAATATATTTGGACACATCTGATCAGAACTAATATGATATTTTTTTTTTTTTTTGAAAATTAGTAATGTTTTGCGGATGAACTACTAGATAATTTAGGAAATATTGAATTGAGATGAATGCAGGAAAGCATGAATGTGTCCCGGCATATTTGATTGGAATGGATTTGCAATATCTCGAGAGTACGGAGACATCAGCTGCTCATCGGTGTTAAGAGTTCAAGTGATTTATCAATAATCTAAAGAAATACAAGACGTATGAAAGCACATATGTCGAGATCAACATTCTGCTTAGATCCCAATTGGTTGTCAAACTAAATGAAATTTCATGTTACTAGAAGTACGAGGGCCGCCCTATGACTTGAAATGGAAGTGTGGTTGCTAATGTTAATACACATATAAAATATATAATTTAATCGATACAGATTGAGTTAAAGTTATACGATTGGCCACTCAGGTTGAGTCAAATTCAACCTAGAACTTGACTATATTCGAGAGCCGATAACAAATCGAGAATCAACACGATGATCTTAAGTACAAATACACACACACCAAAGCATAATCCCAATTTGCACACCTAATATACTTTTTAACATATCAAAATCCCTAACAGGTCCACCTGTTTAACACGCAACCCATTAATTAACTCGAAATGGGTCACCTTCCTCAACTTCTACATGGCTGCTTTGCCTGCTCCAGCATCTGCACCACCTCCCTCATCGTCGGCCGCTCGACGCTGTGCTCCTGCACGCACAACATCCCAACGAAGAAAACATGCATCGCCTCCTCCATTGGAACGTTCGTCAGCCGCCGGTCCAAGATGTTCACCACCGCCTCCTTGCTCCAGTTCGTCGCCATCTTGGCCCACTGCACGATGTCAAGCCCTTCCTCCCCGAAGTCGCCGACCGGCCTCTTTCCGGAGAGGAGCTCCAGGATCACCACTCCGAAGCTGTAGACGTCGCTCTTCTCGTCTACCTTCAGAGTGTATGCATATTCTGATGAAAATGACAAAAAAAGAGTGAGATTCTACAGATCTCGATCTTGGGGAAAAGATCGAAAAGGCTTGGATCCCAATCCGGATTCCTAATTGGAATTTGGGTTTTGTAATTGACGGAATGATGATGATTTTAGGTCAAAAAGGAGTTCAAGCATCTGTCACGATTGAAGGAGATGGTGAGGAAAACGATAAAGCGACACTCTGCTTTGTCCCGTCTCTTTTCCTCATGAAAAAGAATCGAATTGTGAAGAAATTTTTTTTTAATTAATCTACCTGGTGCAATGTATCCATAAGATCCGGCGATCGCCGACATGCACTCGGAGGATCCGGTATCTCTCAAAAACTTGGCGAGGCCGAAATCGGCGACATGGGCTTCGAAATGGGCGTCTAGCAAGATGTTGTTCGACTTTACATCTCTGTGGAGGATCAATGGGCAACAATCATGGTGGAGATAGCAGAGGCCCCTCGCCGCCTCCGTGGCAATCTTCAGCCTCATTTCCCAATTCAGATATCCTCCTCTTTTGCCGTGGAGAACTTCCCCCAAGCTGCCGTTGGGCATGAACTCGTAGACGAGGAGATTTGTTTCCTTGTTCGAGCAGAAGGCGAGTAATCGGACGATGTTCCGGTGACGGATCTTGCCCAGAGTTTGAATCTCCGCCGAGAGACCGTTGTCGTGAGAAGACCCTTTGCTTATTCCGAGCAGCTTCTTCACAGCGACCACCTCGCCGGTCGGCATAGTTCCCCTGTACACGACGCCGGCACCGCCTCGGCCGATTACGTGGTTTTCCTTGAGGCACTCGACGACGTCGTCGGCGATGAACTCGAGCTTCTTGAAGGCGGTGAGCCGCCATGTCTTCGAGCTCCTCTGTATCATTGAGCGGGTTTTAATGGCCACGGTGGCGGCAAACACCACCGAGCAGGCAAGGAGGCCGAGGGCAAAAAGGAGCTTGAACTTGCCTGGAAGCTGTGAACTGATGCTGCCGTCGTGGTTGCGCCGGTGGTTCGATTGCAGCGGGGACAAAGAGGAAAAGTTGCACGGGTTCGATGGAAAGCCGCAGAGCAGAGGATTACCGGCGAAAGAGGAGGAGTTGAGGTAGGCCAATTGGCCGGAATCCGGGATTTGGCCGGAGAAGTTGTTGTGGGAGAAGTCGGCGGAGGTGAGGCTCTTCACTGTACCGATCTCCCTTGGGATGGTCTCGCTAAGCTGATTCCATGAAACATTGAGATAATTCAGTATCTTCAGCTGAGAAATCCGAGAAGGGATTTCTCCGACGAGCTGGTTTTGGCTTAAGTCTAGGTAAGTGAGCTGAGCGCATCCGCCGATCTCCGGTGGAATCTCGCCTGAAAAGTTGTTCTGGCTGAAGTCCATTTTCAGCAGATGCTTAAGTCTGCCAAGCCCTGGAGGTATGGCGCCGCTGAGCTGGTTGCCGCTAAGGAGGAGGAGTTGGAGGGCAGAGAAGTTACCAACGGATGCCGGAATCGGCCCAGAAAGCCGATTGTTCGATAAGTTCAGCTGCCCAAGCGCCGCCGGATTGCGATCCAGCTCATCGGAGATTCTCCCAGTGAGGTAATTGCTCTGAAGCTCCATTAAAGAGAGCTTCGGCAAGTAAAGAAGGCCTCTGGGAATCGATCCTGTTAGGTAGTTCAGCCCCAGCCGGACCCTCGAAAGTGATTTGCAGTCGCCGAGATCCGGCGGCAATGGTCCGAAGAGGAAGTTGTTGAGAAGGATCAAGATCTCGAGCTTGCGACCGGCGCAGAGTGCTTTCGGGATCTTGCCGGTGAGCTTGTTTGACGAGAGGTCGACTTCCCTGAGATAAGTGTTTCTACCAAGCTCCGAAGGGATCACGCCGGTCAAGTTGTTGTGCCATAGCTTAAGCACCTGCAGCTCCGGCAAACCAGCAATGAACTTTGGGATTTCTCCGTGAAGCCTGTTGATGAAGAGGTGGAGCAGGTTCAGTCGCCGGAGCGCCGACAGCTCCGTCGGAATCTCGCCGACTAGGGCATTGTTAGAGAAGTCGAGGAACTTCAAGCCGGTGAGATTTCCGAGCTCTGGCGGAATCATGCCGATAAGTTGGTTGGTTTGGAGAAACAGAGTGTCCAGCTTTTGAAGTTTGCCCAATTCCGGCGGGACCTCGCCGACGATGGCGCAGCTGGAGAGGTCCAGATGAACCAAATTGATCAAATTCCCGATCTCCGCCGGAATGCGACCCTCAAATCGGTTGTAGTAGCCTAAGTAGAGCTGCCGTAATGATGTGAGATTACCGAGCTCCGGCGGTAGCGGGCCACCGAGATCGTTGCCGGCGATGGACAGGAACTCGAGTTCCGGAAAATCGCCGTAGTTCGCCGGAATGCAGCCGGAGAAGTAGTTCCCACCAAGGTCCAAATGCCGGAGCCTGGGAAGTTTGATGACCTCATAAGGGAGAGGGCCGAAGAAGTTGTTGTTATAGGCGTCAAAGACCTCCATGGCTGCCATGGCCGAGAAGTTCCACCCAGAGAGAGTGCCGTTGATCTGGTTGTTAGAGATGTTGAGGTGGCGGAGGCGGGAGAGGCGGAGGATGCCTTGGGGGAGATCGCCCGCGAAGGCATTTCCAGCGAGGGAGAGATGGGTGAGGCCTCGAAGTCCGGCGATCTCCGAGGAGATGGTGCCGGAGAAGTTGCCGTTGGAGATGTCAAGAGAGATGACCCACCTGCCGGAGCTGTCGCATTGGACGCCGGACCATGAGCAGAGGGAGGATATGCTGGATGGGCTCCATGATGAGAGAAGGGGTTCTGGATTATGGAAGGATTGCTTAAGAGAAAGAAGGATGGATGCTTGCGCAGAGAGGGAGGAGGAAGCTGAGGAGTTGCAGGATGAAAAGAGGAAGACGAAACAGAAGTAGAGGAGAGAAAAAAGGGGAGCCATGGGTAGAGCGAGAGGGATGAGGAAGAAGTCGTGGAGGATGAAATAGAGCGAAGGTGGAAGAGTTAAAATGGAGAGGTGGGGTTCTGGCCTCGCTTTGCTTTCTCTTCTTTTGTGGAAGACGAAGAGAAAGCAAAAGCATTTGAGTGCAGCTGCCGCTGCAAAAAAAAGAGGGGGACGGCGAGGGATCTGTCGACCGTTGGATTTGAAGGAGGAGCCTCCTCACTCCATTCTTCGCTTGTTAATTTGAGGAAATTACATATTTAACTTATTACTTTTCCGGCTTCATTTCCAGCTCATATGGGGTATTGAATGGTCTTATCTCTGGCTCCAAATGAGTCGAGTTCGAGCAAATTTATTTTATTTCATGTTTTAGCTTTCGATTTCGAGTCTTCCTTCGAGATATTCAAGCTAAAGTGATTCCATTTTGTAGTAAATGAGCTAATTTTGCTACTATTATGTATTTATTGATTACCTCATAATAATTAATTATTCATGTAATATAATATTTAAAAATTATAAACATACAAATATAAAGTTCAATTTGAGCCGAGTTGATTCCATTTCAAGCAAGCTGATTTTGAGTCACGAGAATTGAATTGAGTGTGAGTCGAGCTAAATTCAAACAAGCTTTAAGCTTAAAGCAAATTTACAGCCCCATTTTGATACGATGTTTTCTCCGAATATTTGATTCGAAGCTATCTTGCACTGTTTAGGATTGAAAGTCAGATATGAGTAGGATTTTATACACTGTTGAATTAATTTGGAAAGTAAAAAATAATGTAACTTAAAATTTATAATTACTTAATTATTCTACAAATTAAACAATTATCCGTACAACAATTAAATAATTAAATCGAAAATAGTCATCGTACTTATTTAAGTTATTTTTATTTGTGTAGCATTGCTTAATTTGAAATATTCTAAAAACTCAACACGAAGTTGATCATTTCGAGCAAATTCAAATATTACAATATGAGTTTACTAACACAATGAGTCAGGCTTGAGCTAACAAGTTTTCTATCTAATTCTCCTAAGATGGACTCAAATATAATCTAATTCTTGAATAATTCAAGTGTAAGATTTGAACCAACTTAAATGTCAATAAAAAAAACTCAATGAATATTAAAAATATAAATATCTTTTACTCGTAGTTAATACGAGCATAAATTTTAATACAACTGAAATAAGTATGATAATTATAAACATTTATATTGTTATAAAATAGTAAAAAAACTTACAGTAATTAATTTAAAAGAGTTATTCACGAGTCATTATTCATTACTCAGACTTTAATCAGTATGTACGACACAATGTAACTGAGAACGGTCACGTTCTGGTTTAGTTCACGGGTCAGATCTGAAATTGCCACTCCTAATTAATTGCGAGTGAGCTGAACAAAGCACGAAATATTCGATGAAATTGGCGCGCGATTTAAGTCACCAATTATGGTGAGACTTGGGAGCAATGTGATTGGTGGGAGATTGTTAGATTGAATGATTCTGGTGGGGAATAGAATCATAGACGATGATGTTCTGCTAATGATGAGCGGACGTGCATGTGGATCCGTGAAAGGTGTGACAATAGGAGAACATCCTTGAAGTGATTTTATTTTTTATTACAAACTTATTCTCTTTGTTGATTTGGATTTTTTTTTAGCTTTTATTTTTGACATTTTAATCAAATTGTAGACTTTGTAGTGTACCACAACTATTTGCTTTGTATTTTTAGGTTTTGACGCGAGAATTAAAATAATATGAATTTAAAATAATAATAGTAATAATAAATAAATTTTTTATATAAATTTTAATATAAAAAAAATATTATTTTATTTCATATATTTAATATTTTTTTAATAAAAATATTAATTTTATTTCACATCATGTGGATATTTTGGTCTAGGATATGAAATAAAATAGATATTTTTATTGAAAATTATTAAGTATTTGAAGTAAAATAATTTTTTTTTTATATTAGAATTTGTATAGAACGATTAAAAAAATTATTTATTATTATTATTATTATTATTATTTAAATTAGTATAATTTTGGTCCTCGGGCCAAATAGGGCCTTAGGCCTGTCAACAGATCGAATTCGCATTGGGTCGATCGTGACTTGGACCGAATTCATCTATATTGGTCAGCCATGGTTAATCCAGATCCTTTATCGATAGAAAAAATATTATATTTTATAAATTAATTAATTATTTTAATATAAAAATTATTATTTGTAATATATATTTTACGAAATATAAATTTATAAGAGTAAATTATGAAAATAAGTTCACTAAATATTGTAGTACATAATTTATAAAAAAATTTATTAATTAATTATAATGGCGCTTTCTATTTAATCTTTCCCACAAAAAAATGTTAGCCACAACATATACGTGTATATTTTTTAAAATTATATAAACGGGCCAGGTTAATAAACAGAAGGAATAACACGTCAAAAAAAGAATTTATTTTGAAATTTAATCAAATCAGATCGGGCCATAATTTAATTCATTGATAGGTATTAATGATGTGTAATTTTTAAATTCATTAGTTAATATTTTTTTTATTTAAGAGATGTAACTTGCATCAAATTTTCACTCTAGTCTATTTTAAATTCATCTCATTTAATTTATGCAATTTAAATTTCTTAAATTTAACTAGATATTTTGCATTTCGTGATTAAAAAGCATATATATTATTTGTTATAATTTTAAAAAATTTTATGACTTGAGTACTTCTTAATGTTACTTTAATTCAAATATATTTAACTGTAAAATTTTTATCACTCGGTAGTTACTCTCTATTTCTTTGATCACGGTTATAATTATTAATATGTTTAAATAAATGTATTGTTATATGTTTTGCTCCCTCTTAGTAATTTATTATTTTTTTGTTTTTTTTTTAAATTTTGGGCCAAATAATTTGGGCACTAGCTAAGGTTCAGATGTGAAGGTACATTCAAGTTGGATTTCATTAAAAAAAAAATTACATGAGAGTGAGGAGGCCCAATGATGAAACTTTTATGAAAACAAGAAAAAAAAGTGAATGCTCTCATATATAACTTTAAACTTTAGCAATTATCTTAGTTTTAAGGGGAAGTTTGAGTTAATTTGCCTTGTTTGATTCGACTTTTTTTTTAGATTAGAAAAAAAATATTTTATTTTTTAATATTTAAAAGTAAAATAATTATTTTTAATATTAAAAAATATGTAAGATGTGAAATAAAATTAATTTTAATATTCATATTTATATTAGATGTAAAATAAAATTGATTTTTACAGTTATAATTTATGCTGGGCCAAAAAAATATCTCAAATCAAAGAAAATCATAAGTAGTAAATTATCAATATTCATACTTACTTGATGTCTTAAAGTTAAGAGTAAATAATAATTGTGTCGCTCATATTTGCTCTTATTGCATATAAATTATTCTAATTTTTAAATTAAATAAATTAGTTTACCAATTTAAGAGTGTGATTTTTTTAAATAATGAATATCATATGAAAATATATACTTTTACAGTAGAATTGAGTAAAGAGTACTATGGATAATTGTCGCTCTCAAAAAACTTATGAAAATAAATTTTTTTTGCTATAGAAGTTACATCCGCTATAAAAAAAATTTATTTGTATTTTTACTTAAATTAGTACATCACTCTGTTTAATTAATTTGAAAATTAGAAAGAACTATATGCAATAAAGACAAATTAGAAGGACCCAAAGGCTATTTTCTCTAAAGTTAATTGTTTATGATATACCAAAGCGAGAAACAACGAGAAATATAAACACAAGAATACATAAATTAATACAAAAATTTCAAAAGTTGGGAAAAATCACAGATAAAAGAAGAGATTATAATATTAAAATAAAGATATATATAAGAAAAAGAGTAGTGGCTACAAGTTATTCAGAATATTGCCGCTCTAGCAAATAGAGCAATATATATAAAAAAAATAACTCTAGACTGAAGACCAGGTCAAAATAGAACAAGTCTATACCGGCCTGACCCCACAGTTTACCACTAATCCCAAATTCTATTTTTTACATTTTCTTTCTCCCAAAATTATCACACTGTGAGTTCTTTAGGTCACCAAACTTTAATAATTTCAATCATCATTTTCTATCATTTAACCTCCAATATGATTAAAATAATTTGGGAAGGAAATTAAGAGAGTATTTAGTTTAATATTTGTTGCAATTGGATCCACACTTCCTCATCAGGACCGTCCACGTGGAAGTCCACACAGGCTCCACATAGGCAAGACCTCCGAGTCGAACAAGAGAGGTATCAGCCCGAACAGCAGACGCCGAAAAGGTAGCATCCCGAAGAGTTAGCATCCGACGTGACATCTAACCGTTGGGAGTCGTACTGCTCTGGTGGAAGAAGCGGTTTTCCCGCCGACAGATCGCAACCGCTGACACGCCGTACAACAGGAGTCACGTACTAGCTGTCCGCAGTCATTAATTGGGCCATCACTAGGGCCATAAAATTCGGATGGAAGTGACTAGACATAACAGGCCCGGAGTATATATATACTTCCTGTACACAGCCTGATGGTGGGCTAGAAAAAATCCAAAAATAAAAAACTTTTTTGAGTACTCTGTAACCCAGGCAAAGATTTCTAGTAGCATTTCAAGCCTCCTCGAAAAGGAGCCGTGGTTTTTCCGCCAGTCGGTTTTCCACGTAAAAACTCTTTGATTGTTTCCCGTCATAACAATTTGGTGCCCTCACGCAGGATCAAACCTGATCCCTACATCCATGGAGCACGCTCACGGCGAAAGCGCTCCTCCACCACCTGGCGAACAGCAGGCGATACGCCTACCCCAGGGCGATGCAACAAGGGACGACCAACAGCTCCAGACGCTGACAAACACAGTCGCCACCCTCACCCGTACCATGAACACTTTCCTCGCTAACCTACCAGCTCTCCTTCAGCAGCAGAGACCCCTTCCCTTAGCTCTGCCCCTCGAAGTCCCGCTCCAACAACCAGGCGCGGAACGCATCGAACTCCCAACCGAGAAAACTAGCACCCACGCCGCCGCCGAAAGCCGGCCCGAGGTGTATCCCCCGGCT
>JAEMOT010000606.1:47743-140134 GCA_019297695.1 Apostasia ramifera
TACAAACTTTACAAAAATTACTATTACAAGGATTACTACTCCTCCTCGAAATCCTCCGGCTCAGAATCTATCACCAGATCAGCACCAGGGGTTCGCGGCACGTCCTCCAGGGGATCCCGCGAACGAAGTGGAGAAACGACTAAGGGTCCTCCCGAAATCCCTTCTGAAGCTGGACCGCCCTCCGGAACCGGAGCTCCTTCGGCACTTCCCGCTATTTCGGCCTCGGTAGGGGGGATGACAGCCTTCAGATTTGGAACGAAGGAGAACATCTCCTCCATCTTCTCAGCTGACATATCGAAAAAGGTACAATGATATGAACGGCTCCTGGAAAGAATACATTCGTTCATATCCAACCCTTCTAGATCCTCGCGGCTAACCAACCCCCGATCGAGAAGAACGGAGCCGAACATATCCACTGAGTCCTCCAACGCCCCTTTTATGAACGCCTTAAATTCAAGAGATCACCGGAATTCCAAAACCCCCTGCTCACGGCTCCGCTCGGACTCATCAAACGCCCCCTCTAGGAGTTTCTGAAGGTCGAACTCACGACGGCTGGACTCCTCCAGACCCTGCATCGCCGAACGAAGACGTTTCTCAGCCAGAAGACGCTGACGCTCCGACTCCAGGTACCGAAGCTCATTCTCTTTCGCCTTCCTCTCTTGCGCCATAGCCCCCTTAGTGAGCTGCTCCACCAAATCGACAGCCCTGGCGCCCAATCTGGTCACCGAGTCTGGCCTCCCTTCGGGGACAGTCTGTGGAGCTCCTCTCCGAACACCTCCCATAGGCTTTTCGACACTTTTGCCGGCAACACCCGACCCTACCTCTCCTTGATGTCCCTCCGGAAGATCTTCGAGATCATCACTTACCTGAACCTCGTCAATGTACGCCAAGTCATCCTCTCCCTCTCCAGAAGATTGAGGCGCTACCGACCCCCCCTCACCCAGAGCTCCGGGTTCGGTACGCCTCCTCTTCGCCGGAAGCCGAGAAGGGCCCGGACGATCATGGGGAACCCGTTTGTTCCCTTTCTGCCGGAGTCGGAACCACCCCATTTCGAGTCCCGGCTGGCCTGGAACACAAATCGAAAAACAAAATCAGCATCCGCATCAAAAATAAAAAGAAACACGAATTCGCCAAAACTCACCCGTATACTCTTGTACGTCGGCCTCGAGCTCACGCAAATAATCCTCGGCATCGTGAACCCTTTTTCGGATCTCGTCAACTTCCCGAAAACGAGGGTCCTCGAAACCAATTCCTTCCCCCAGGAATCTCGCTTCACCCACTCTCCGAGGCTCGCAAAACCTTACCCCGCGAAGTTCGACGAAAAAGAACCTCTTGTACCAGTCGGCGAAACCGGTGTCCCTCACCCTAAACACCTGACAATACCTCCCTTTCAAAACAAAGCATCCATGTAATCGGGGATTCGCCTCCCACCGAAAAACCGCCTTAAAAATCTCGACGTCCCAAGGAATTTGCCTACGCCGCAACTCCTTTGAAAAGACAGTAAATCATAGTAACGGCGTTCGACGGGAGCTGCATGGGGACAATGCCGAAATGATTGAACACATTCACGAACTCCGGCTGAAAAGGAAGGAAAAGCCCTCCACGAAGATGATGGAGACACACTGCCACCTTCCCTTCCGGCGGCGCCGTGAAATTCCCCGTCTCCGACGGGTATTCCAAACCGATCTCTGCTTCCCCTCCCCATACTTGCAGCACCTCCGTCTCGAAAGTATGCGACGGTAAGATGCAAAGCTCACCCCGAAGAGCATGGTAGTCAACCCACATATCCTTCGCTCTGCTGCGTGATTTCTTAACCATCTTCTTTTTTAGAAAAGGGAGAGAAACAGAGGAGCAAGCGAAAGAGGCAAATAGGTCGGCCCTCAATCCCTCATCTCTTTATATATTTATAGTCCCTGATCCGACGATCCCAATCCCCGAGGACTGACACTTAGCCGCCCAAAATTTCAAACGTGTACATTTTGGGCGCGAACCACACATCGTTATTCTCAAAACAAATCACATTAAAAGAGATATCACGAACACTCCATTTGAATTAACTTTTACATAGTCAAAAAAAAAAAAAAAAGAAGAAAGTTACAAAGAAAATCCCAGCTCTGACACTGCGAGCAGATCCCGAACAGTCCGGGCAAACTCTCTTCGGCGATGATTTTCTTCCTCCAGCTCTTCGATCCGGGACATCAACGCCCCCCTCTCCCTCATCAGCTCCTCAACTTGGGCGGTCACCGCCTCCAGGTCGTTCTCAAGACGGCCGCATTTCGACTCCAAATCAACAATCGTCTTCTCCGCCTCAGACGGCTCCAGTCTCCGAAGAAGAGAGAGAATTTCCTCCATCTTCAGCTCAGAAACCACCGCTTTCTGTTCGAGGACAGCCGCCTTCTGTTCGAGGATTGCCGCCTGATCCCTGCTCGCCACGTACTCCTTGATCTTGTCAAGATGAGAGCAGACGTTTCGCGCAAAATATTGAGCAGTCGAACTGATGGACCCAGAGCCTCTCTGACCCTACGAAGGACCCGGACTGGCAGATGGGCCCGAAGAGGAGGTCACAGGAGCCACGTTGACTTGCTCCACCGAGGTCGTCTCCCGAACCTCCAGAGACGGCACAGAGGGCAAATCCCCCGTACTTTCCTTGACTGGCAGCGTTTCGTCGTCCACCACTGTGATTGCGGCCCCCACCGAAGGAGCTGTTCGTACCTCATTCAGCGAGGACCTTGATGTTATACGTACACTTTCCCCCGCGCTGGAAAGACGAACCCTCGGCTTCTTCGACGCCTCTTCACGAACCGAAGGGCGCCTTGTATCGACTTGGTCCAGTCTACTACCTCCGAGTTTATCAGCTATTTCTCAGAAGAGACTCATCGTACCGGTTTCTCCTCTGGTCAACAGAAGACTCAACCGGCGTTTCACAAATATTTATAGGCCACTCTGGTACACGTGGCAACCTGGCGCGCATTAAATACGCATTCACGACTATCGGGGGGACATGTTGCAATTGGATCCACACTTTCTCATCAGGACCGTCCACGTGGAAGTCCACACAGGCTCCACATAGGCAAGACCTCCGAGTCGAACAAGAGAGGTATCAGCCCGAACAGCAGACGCCGAAAAGGTAGCATCCCGAAGAGTTAGCATCCGACGTGACATCTAACCGTTGGGAGTCGTACTGCTCTGGTGGAAGAAGCGATTTTCCCGCCGACAGATCGCAACCGCTGACACGCCGTACAGCAGGAGTCACGTACTAGCTGTCCACAGGCATTAATTGGGCCATCACTAGGGCTATAAAATTCGGATGGAAGTGACTAGACATAACAGGCCCGGAGTATATATATACTTCCTGTACACAGCCTGATGGTGGGCTAGAAAAAATCCAAAAATAAAAAACTTTTTTGAGTACTCTGTAACCCAGGCAAAGATTTCTAGTAGCATTTCAAGCCTCCTCGAAAAGGAGCCGTGGTTTTTCTGCCAGTCGATTTTCCACGTAAAAACTCTTTGATTGTTTCCCGTCATAACAATATTAATTTAGTATTTGCAATATAATATAAATATTTATTTATATATATTATTAAATTAAATAATTTTTTCCTCTAAATAATATAATATAATATAATATTGAAATAATATTAAATAAAATGCTTACTATGATACATGAACACTCAATAAAAGAGAGATTTAAAAATGCAATATAGACATTTTATATGTATGAGTTAAAAAACTTAATCTTTTTTCTGAATCTTTTAAAAGTTAATCTAATTAAGAATTAAATAAATTTTTACTATTTAATAATATTGTATTCACTCAAACTATAAAGATTTGTTAATTAATAAAATATAATAAAAATAAAAAATTAATATATTCGTGTCCACCAATTGGAATAAAAATTTAATTATTATTATTATTATTTGTATCCACTCACACTATTTTAAACGTGTATTTATTAATAGACAATTTTTACGATATTCAGCGAGTTATTCTTTACATTTTACATATCAAAATATAATGAGATACAGACTTTAAAGCAGTATAGAAAAAATGATAAATATATCATAAATTTGTATGTTTGTTTGTAAAGTTAAATTTAAAAAATTAAAATTAAATTTGATTAAAGATATTTTTTTTAAAAAAATTGTGAATGATGTGAAATAAAGTTAGTTATTATGTTGAGATATGTGAGAAATATGATATAAATTAATTATTATTTTAATAATATGTGTATGATATGAAATAAAATTAATTTTTAATATTAAATTTTATGTGTGATGTGATATATTAGTTTAAAATTAAATCAGATTAATTTTTAACTCGCAGACAAATGGGGCCTAAAGTGTTATATAAATAATATTTAAGTTTTTATATGATCTGTGTATAAATATCATGCAAAAAAATCTTTAAATATGTGTAATATTTCTACTTGAATGTTCTCAAATGAGGGTGTTAATATGGATCGAAGATCGAAAATCGAATCGATTTTAGATCGAATCGAAATCAAATCGATCTAAATGAGCCGACTAACTAGCCAAAAGTTTGGCTCGGAAATAATTTTGAGCCGATTTTGAGCCCGGGTAGGCACGGCTCGATCCAGCTCAAAATCGGCTCGAATTAAAATACATATTATATTATAATATATATATATAGTGTGTATATAATATTTATTAAATATAATATATATATGTTATATATAATATATATATATATATATATTATAAATCGAGCCGGATCGAGTTGAGCGACCGGCTTAAAAAAAATTGAGATTTGATTCATTTTCAAGTTGGCTCGAAAATGAATCGAAATCGACTCGAAGTCGATTGTAATCGACTTGAGCCGGCTCGAAGTCGAACCCAATCGAACTTGAGTCGATCGAAATGTAATCAATCCAATTTCGAGCCGGTATTGGCTCGACTCGAAATCGGATCGGTAACAGCCCTGTTCTCAAATAAGAGACCAGTCAAACGTAATTTACTAATTTACCCTTTTGATCATCCTTAATTCTGTTCATGTCCCGCCTCAGGTGCATGGCATCAAAGAATATAATGAGTACTTTGAACGACCGGTCTTGACGGCTGACTTGACCCTACCTTCAGTCTCTATCGTTCAAGAAGTCGAGCAAAATAAAATCAACTCGAATCTAAAATCATTGAATTTAATTTAACTCGAACTCAATTTAAACATAAACCACTTTAAAGCATGCATATTGTAGATGGTTTTGGATTTTATAACTTTAAAATGGCTTCGAGCTGTTTTCTAGATTTGGCTTCATACGATAGAGAAAATTTGTTTTGGCCGACTTACTTAAATGAATCGGCTTAGTAAGAGTTGAAGCCGCTTTATTTCGCCTGCCAAATCTCATTCGAGCACGAACCGACCAGTTAGATTTTAGTCAATATATAAATAAACACATAAAAAAAATATAAAATATATGTGTAAAATAAAATAAAATGTAAATAGTATTTAGGTCTCTCTTATTCACACTTTTATATATAGAGGTCTCTCTTATTTTATAATTAAACAGATTGATTCACTAATTTAAATAAAAATAAAATAAGTCATTTTTTTATATAGATGTTACTTTTATAAGAAAAAAATAACTATTTTTATAGTTTTTTTTAGTGATAATTATTCGACAGTGTTCCTCGCCCTACTCTGTTATAAAAGTAACTGTTTTAATATATTTTTTTAATAAAATTAACACCTATTAAAAAAAAGAATAATTACCTATCTGCGACACAATTTAATTTTATTTATACCTTACCTATCCATTCTTAATTAATTATACTATGCACACTCAAAATATTACAAAATTTTACATACACACATTTGAGTTAAAACTTAATAAAAATCTATTTAAAAAAAAAATATTTTGTTAATAAATTATTAAAATTATATTTTCTCTTAATAGTATATATTTTTTTCTTCCTCAATATCACACTAAAGTGCTGATTTGTCCAAAAATCAATTCACGTCGCGGATGTCTTCTTCTTTTGCCGCCACCTAAACATTAAGGTTTTAGTATTTTCACTCAAAATATATTTTAATATTCTTAAAATAATATAATGAACTGCTCAAATTTTTTGTACTTTAATTATAGTTAGGTTATTGAAAAATTATGATTACTCATTATAATAAAAATAAGTTAAAATATGTGTATATAAGATTTTATAATATTTTGAGTGTGCATAGCGTAATTAACTAAGAATGGATAGGTAAGTCATAAATAAAACTAAATTGTGTGGCATGTAGGTAATTATTCCTAAAAAAAATGATACATTCAAATTTTTACTTAAAAATAATAGATTAATCTATTTAATTTGAAAATTAGAAAGTTTTATGTGCGCATAATTGCAGACAAAAAAATCAAAATGTCATTTAAGCATTAATTTATTAAGAAATATTTGTAGTAAATAGTATCTTAATTGAACTAGGCGAGTATTGGTCAAATTTATGTAAGAAGTGTAATTTGCTTTAGATATTAGTATTATCTAAATATTAATATTATTTAGATATTTATTTTATCTCTAAATTATTATTTATTTATTTATTTAATATTATTATATTGAATGATAACACCAAGAGGAAATTAAGCATTCTATGCTCCACTTAAGAAAACTAAACTCCTTCAGCTTTACTTTTGAATGTATTAGAAAATGATTGTATGATAATTATTTATTTATTTTTATAATATTATTTAAATTTATTATTAAATTAAATAATTAATCTCTTCAAATAATTGAAGATATTATTACAATTATACTGAGCCAAACATGCCCTAAATTTAATCAACAATTTTTGTTACATCTTTACAATGTGTGCATTGCTTTTTTAATTAATAAAATCAACTATATTTGCATTTATAAAAAAAGAGAAATCTATCCTTTTTTTTCAACATTAAAGTTCTGTTTAATTGGAATAAAAAAAATATTTTGAAAATATTTTATTAAATTTTTTTTAAAATATATATCATATGAAATAAAATGAATTAGTCATATTAAGAATTATATTGGATGTAAAATAAAATAAATATGTAATATTAAAATTTATATAGCATGAGATATAAAATATTATTTTATTTAATAAAAATTTTATTCATTATTAAAATTTCTCATAACTAAATAGGATCTTTAAATCAAATATGAACAAAATTATCATTTTAGTTTTCTAATATTTCGTTTCTTAAGATACATGATTGCCATGAATGAGCATTTAATTATTAAGATAATAACAAGCCTCGTACATTTTCTTATCGTTGTTCATTTTTTAGTGTGGTGATAAGATTTGGGGTCACCAACATTTTTCGTCGAGAAAGTTCCTTAAAGTAGGTTTAGTGATCCTATTTAGAATTGATTCATACGCAAAGAAACATATTTAGTAAAACAACAGACCAAAATATTCTGTTTTAGAATCCCGTCATCAAAGAAGCACGCTAATTAGTAAATCTTGAAACAAATATTAAAAGGAATGTTTCAATACGTCTTATAGATGATAAATTCAAGGTCATTTAATAAATTTTTGTTTTGTGTAAGCGTTAGTAAGCATCTTTGGCCATCGTCTAGTAATTTTTGCTCGTTTTTGAGATTGAAATGTAAATAGACGTCTTTGAGGATTACACGAGTGATAAAATTTTCATTTAAGGCCTCATAGATATTGTAGTCTTTATTAACCTTTCCTATATACACTTCTTTACACACCTAGAAAAGCTCCCATTTCAGCAATGCTAGCATGTTAGGGCATTTTGTTTGACTCTGACTGCACCTTGCAAAAAGAAAAAGGCAAGAAATAAAGAAAATAAACCAGCTTTGAAGGGAACTTCGGCCTTTACTATAAAGAAGAACTCTTTTTTTCAATGGCAAAGAGGCCCATTTGGCCTAACAAAGAAGGCACCATCATCCTATCATAAATCCTCACCCTCCCTACACCAATAGAGCTAGAAATTAATCGAGTAGAAGTCAAGTCGAGTTTTTCGTGGAAGGCCGTCATACCTTATCTAATCAGGCGTTCCAAGGAGAGACCAGGGGTGCGCATTGAACGGCTTAAACCAAAAAATCAAGCTGAGCCTATTAAATTTGGACAGTTTGATTTGGTTTAGAACAATCGGTTTGGTTAATAGATTGATGATTGAATTTTTTGATTAGATAGTCTGGGTTCGATTTCTTATATCTGAAAACTGAACCAACTAAATTGACCGCAATATTACGTACATCATATAATAATGTGCTTAAAATCATAAAAACTACTCATTAATTTTCTTTTTAAATTTATGATATTTATTATATTTTTAGGGTTACTTTCTCAGTCTTTGTGGTTGTAAAATCTTGTGATAACTAATTAAATTGTTTTAAGATTTTTAAGTATCTTGAGATAACTAATTAAATAAAGAAAAATTATGATTTTTATCAAACTAAACTGAATCGATTAAATTTTATTTGATTGATTTGATTTTCGATTTATAATCTTATTTAGTAAGTTTGATTTTTAAATTTTTTAAACTGAATACGATATTTTTTCCTACTTTAGTTAACCAAACTGATTAAATCGACTGAACGTGCACAACGCTAGTAGTGGCCAACATCAACACGTCCAATAAGATTCAATATTATTTTGATGTTATATCATATTATCTAAATATTTTGATATTTAGATGCTATTTTTTGAGCAATAATTTTATATAATTTTACAAGATTATCGATATATATTATCAAAAAAGTTTATTTCCTCTATGTAACATCACATAAAATCAAAATTACATGGAAATAAACACCTCCGAAATATATATGTAGTTGTAACTTCCATCCACTATTCTAAGAGATCTGTATAGTGAGAGTGTAACGATACGATTACGAAATTTTCTTTTCGCTTGGTATATCAGAGTTAATAAGGTCTGAAAAAGTTAAGCTACTTCTTTATATATTTAGTGGTCAAACCAAAATAAGTTCCCTCATTTTGTTCGAGGTTTTTTTTTGGATAAGAGAAAAAAAAATTACTTTTTAAGTTCAATGAGAGAGAAATTTATTTTAATTTTAAAAAATATGTAAAATATGAAATATTTTAAATTTTTATATTCGTATTTGTATTAAATGTAAAATAAAGTTAATTTTTACTGCTGAATTTTTAATACTTATGTCATGCTTGTTGTGTCACAACTATTTGGTAATTAATTGTCCTATAATATTGAAATTAACAAAACAAAAACTGAACTTTTTTTATGACGTGTGATTTGCAATTTATATTTTGGGCCTCAGTGGGCCTGTCAATAGGCCCAACACTCCTCCACTTGCCAGAATACGCATTAGAAATTTGAGCCCATTGGGCCTATTGGGCCTATTGGGCCCCAAATGCCTAACTGTAGAATAATCCATCCACATGAGTTCTTAAATTTTGTGTTGTTATATGTGCATAATGATACGTTCAATTAATTATTTGAGAAATGTTAAAATTAATCCGTGATATAAATAATATGTTGATTCGCTCTTCTTTTTGTTAATTATTTTAATTTCATCAACTTAAAACGTGAGTTAACTCAAAATTGATTCTATTTGACCTCAAAAAATAACTCACCCAAACAACTCAAGCTCAGTTTTTTTCGCTCGATTAAGATTTCGTCATCGAAGCTCGACCTGTAAATGAGCCAGATTGTGACAACAAGTCAGCTCGTTAAAAGGGATAATTTAAGCTTGATTTGAGCTCAATTAGCGACTTAGCAATCGAGTTTTATCGTACTGGAATTTCATTCTTAAAATCCTGCTTATTAATTTGTACCGTTCCAAATGTTTCATGTCTAGCACGGTTCATTCGAAAATTATCGAATCAAGTCAGCACAAAGATAGACATAAGGAAATAATTTGTGTCGATGTGTGTGTCTATAGATATTGTATATATAGATCATATAGATTTGCATGTATGCAATATTTTTGGTTAGGAGAAATTATTGCATTTAGATAAAAGGTAATATCTGATCTATTCACTGGCCTATAAGCACATGACACGTAGGAAGGCAAAGTCTATCAGGCACATGACTCATTGAACGACACATTAATGCTATTATTATTTTTTAGAATAGATTTTTTCTTGTTTAGTATGAACTTTTTTTTTCCTTAATATAAATACCTTTGCATTATACAAAGTAAAAGAAAATCCATACTGCTAAAAAATATATCGATACTAACCAAACAAATATTAATATTAATTAGAAAAATCTATACCAAGTAAAACATATACATAACAAATAAAAAATATTCAAAGTAAAAAAAAAATATTCAAAAATATCATACTACGTTAATAAAATTTTTACAGTGTTGACACGATGAGCACAGCCTATTTGTGTGGCCTATGCTCATGGTTAGTGACCGAGTGATATATTACATATCGTAAAAGCAAAAATTTCTCCGTATATGATGCTATTGAAAAACAAAAAGTTGGTAATTCAATAAATTTGGGAATATTGTAAAAATCGGACGAGAGTAAGATTCAACCTACTACCCAGTTCACGACTGAATTAGTTCAATCAATCATCGAATTGGTCAAAGTGATAAATCACTATTTTCAAATTATTTAAAAATAATTATATCTACAAAAACAGTGACAAATATTTTATATAACAAATTTATACATTCTTTTAATTCATTATCATCCTTAAATGATAAATATCATAAAAAATAATTTATTATAATTTAATTCATTTCTATATGTAATTTAATTTTGATGTTAAATTAAATCATATATAGTTCAGGTTTACAGTGGAATCGCTTTGATTTAAATTTTTTTTTTTGGTGTTTTGTTCGATTTTTTTAGGAATTTACACGTGTCACTGTTAAAATTTAATTTTTACTTATTTTATTTTTAAAATTAAATATTTATAATTATTACTTTATATTTTAAATGTATAATTAGTCACTTTTTCTATTAAATTGGAGAAAATCGGACAGTTATCATTATGAATAGATGTTTGTTATTATATTTAAAGTATAAAATGATATGTATAAATATTTATTTTTTAAGATAAAATGAGTAAAAAAAATTTAATTTTAAAAGTGATATATGTTTTTTTTTGGGGACATTTACATGGTAGATAAAAAAATTAGGCTAATTTACTTATTTCATCATAAATCTCAAAATATTACAGTTATCATATCTAAAATAGTTATTTTTCATTTTTCACATCATGCAATAAATTCTATTAGAAGATTTAACTATAGTAAATCTCAACAAAATTTCAGCAATTGATCGCATCATTTAATCATCGACCTTCATGTTAGGGCATCGCGAAGCTGCATTGATTCCAGCGGCAGCGTATTCACGATAGGCGGCTGCGTATTCATGCAAGGCGGCAGCGTATTCTCGCGAGGCGACAGCGTATTCACGCGAGCATCACTCTGCTATTTGCATCTTCTTCTTACACTGGCATCGCGAGCGGGCAACGGACCTTTTTGAGGCCGGCAGCGATAAAATTTGAAGCTGCACAAAGGTCCGATGCTCGCTCGCGATGCTCTCATAAAAAGAAAATACAAATAGCAGAGTGATGGTCACGTGAATACGCTATCGCTTTGCCTGAATACGCTACTGCCGGAATCAATGCAGCTCCGCAATGCCCTAACATGAAGGTCGATGAGTGAGATTTTGTTGAGATTTAACTATGATTAAATCTTCTGATAAAATTTACTGCAGAATGTGAAAAATAAAAAAATAGCTGTTTTAGATATGATATCTGTAATATTTTAAGTTTTTTGATAAAATCTGTAAATTAATTTAATTTCTGTGTTCATCATATAATTTTTTTTTTAAATATAATTTTTATTTGATTTTTACGACGCAAAATCATCGCGTCTAGTGATTCTACTCAAGTGAGGATCGATATCAACGCGGAATAAGCGGCGCTTTTCACTTTTTCGTGGGCGGCAGGCTGGCAGCAAGATCCACCGTTCCTTGGTGGAGATCAACGGCTACCGTAAGCGCGGGTGGGATCTACGCCTTTCCATTTCTATTATATGAAGCTCTGGACGCACAGTGCATCACGTGGGAGCAGGTTCGCACTTAATATTAGATTAAAAATAATAAATCATAAAAAAAAAGAGAATCACAATAAGGAGTTCAAAAACAACTTAAATTCTTAAAAAATTAATTCGTCTAAATTGTTTGTGTTAAAAAAAAATTAAATTCAATTAAAATTCTTATGTTTTATATAACAATAATATAATATAAGTAAAAAATTATTTTTTTATATAATATTATTATTATATAATAGCAATTGAATTAAAAATTTGAGATCATTCCTGCGACGTGTACATGTTTACAGTTCATCAAATGTCGTGCTCCCTCCAAACTCCATTATTTATCTGGTGAGCAACGCTAAATAATAGAACTGTGGACCCCAATTCACGTTTAGATTGAAACATTTATATAAATATATAATTATTTTTGAGGAGATTATATAAATATATAATTCAAAGAATAAAGTTTAGAAATTTTGTTCATTATGCAATAATGAAATCCCCGTCGCATTCATTGCACTTTGTCTGCTAGTCGAACCCCAAAGATTCCAAATTAATGTAAAATATTTCTCTGAGCTACCAAACTAATTTTTTATTTACATCCGCCACCCTTTGCTATTTCCTCCGTATTACGCCACAGTTATGTATAGTTACCAAATCAATCAATTGAAAAAGCAGGAAATTACAGTTTCAGAACAAAAAATTCAACAGGACTCAAATAGAAAAAAAATTAGATGAAAGGAATCGCTGTGCAATTAGATGGCTGAAATCTGAGCCGTTGGTTCTCGAGATCGAACTCCCAGATGTGCTCCTGCTGCATAATGTTACCTATAATGGAAACCCCCGGCCACGGCGTGGACGAGAACCCTAGGCACTTGACTCCTTCGGCGACGTCGATGAGATAGCTCTTCGCCGGCGGCGAGAGCCTCGCAGAGCCGCGGAAGTGCACGGTGAGCTCCGGCACCGCTGCCTGAGCCGCCTCCGGCGAGGTCCAGTTGTAGCAGAACTCGAATGGGTCTAGTCCCACCGCCGGCACGCCGGCGAGCTTCCGGCTCAGCGCGCCGGTGACGGCACGGTACGCCGGCTCGGCGAGCACGGTGAGCGTCGTTCCGGAGTCCAGAATTGCGCCGCCGCGGCGGCTCTCGTTCCAGACGCTCGGAGGGATGGAGAGGACTTCGCCGGCGACGGAGAGGCCTTCAATGCCGGCGTAGTAGAAGGGCTGGAGGCGGGGATTGAGGTCGAGGGGGGCGGCGGCGGCGGCGGCGGGAGGCGGGAGGAAGTCGGGGTTTGGGCCGAAGATGAGGTAGCCGGTGGCGTTGCGGGGGCTGAGGTGGTCGACGAGGCAGTAGGAGAAGCGGGGCCCGAAGCGGGCGGTGACGCGGGAGACGAAGGTGTTGTTGGCGTAGCCGAGTGCGAGGACGCCGTCTGATGAGGCGAAGCTGGATCCGACGGCGGACGAGGTGCAGCCGACCACCAGTCCCTTGAGCTTCATCCGCCGACGGTCCGTCAGCTCCACCGTCGCCGATTCGTTCGCGAAGAAGCCCTGCGCCGACGAACCATCCCCGTACCTGAGCAGGCCTCGGAAAATCAAGCTCAGGAAATACAAACTCTTTTTTGGAAAATCTGTCTTAATTTAAGGAATTTATATAAATGCCCACCAAAACTCTCAAAATTACAAATTCTTCCAAATATATATTTCAAATATTATAAATAAAATAGGCCTGATTCAATCTAAACTTAAAATTTAATTTTGGTATACTAAAATTAAAAATATATCATGTAACTTTTTTTATCTAAAATATTTTCATAAAAATTCTTTTTAACACATTAAGTTAATATATTTTCAAAACATTAAAATATATATTTAGCTATTAATATTATAATTGTAAACTAGAAATTAAAATACTTGAATATAATTTTAATATTTAAATATATATTTTAAAAAAAAATTGCAAGAAGAACTCAAATAATATGATTTTATTTTTATAAACTTGTATAAAATTAAGAGTTTTATCTCAAAATAAAATTATTCAAATAAAATGAAGTATAAATAACAATTAAAATTTTATACAATATATAATAATATAAATTCAAAATAACTATCATATCAAATTAGTTTATACAATATTTCTCCTCCTTTAAAAAATTAGTACATGAATCTCTGATATTTGATATATTTTTATTTAATCAGTCTCTCCAAACTATTATCAAATAGAATAAGAAATAAGAAATCATTTAACTCTCAAATTGAAAAAAAAATTAAAGAAAAGTATTTGAGTAACTATTAAATAAAACATAATACTCAAAAATACTATTATCATCTTTTCTAGAACAAACAATTAGCAAAATAAACAGTAAAATAAACATAATTAATATATTTAACTCAAGATCGTGGATAAAATTGAATATTTAATCATTATTATATACATCAATTTTAAGTCGGGCCATTTTACAGATAAATCCAAATTTGGAAGAGAATATTAATAAAAAAAATGGAACAGCATAATATATATACATATATTTCTCAAAAATAATTTCCAAAATTAAAATTGAATAATTTTTTTTTATATAATATTATTGTCAAATAAAGAAAACAACTGTTTTGTTCACATAAAATTATTATTATATACAATAAAAAAAGAAAATTATTATTATATGAATTTATTATAAGATATTTATTAAATATCACACTATTTATCTTTATTTATGTATTACTCATCCATTCTTAATAAATTATGCTGTGCACACTCAAAGTATTACAAAATTTTAGATACACATACTTTAATTTATTTTTCATTATAATGAGTAATCATAATTTTTCAATAAACTAATTATAGTTAAGTTACAAAAAAATTGGAGTCGTTCATCATATTATTTTAAAAATATTTAAATATATTTTGAGTGAAAATCCTAAAAATTTGTTTAGATGGTGGCAAAGGAAGGAGACATTTGCAACGTGAATAGATTTTAGGACAGATCAACGCTCTAGCGTGGCATTGAGAAAAAAAAATTATACTATTAATAATAAAAATATAATTTTAATTATTTACTAAAGAAATATTTTTTTTCAAAAAGATATTGACTGAGTTTTAACTCAAGTGTGTGTATATAAGCTTTATAATATTTTGAGTGTGCATAACGTAATTAACTAAGAATGAATGAGTAATACATAAATAAAATTAAAAATGGTGTGACATGTAGGTAAATAGCTCATTTTTTACAAGCATTATATTGATGATCTTGCCCATGCAGGACAATATTACTGTGGAAGTTACAGCCACGTGTCGCCAACCGATGGGCTGTTAGGGGAAGTGCTGGATGAGAGCCAAGCAGCTAACAGATAAGATGAGAGCACGGCTGACTGCTTGATTGATGCTATTATTATAAAGCGAGCGATAGTTAATGCGGCCACGGCCATATGCGACACGCACGCCATTTATAGCTCTCTTTAGTCCTCTCGTGCTGCTGCCCAAATTTTTTTTTTTATTTTTTTTTTTATTTTTTTTTCCAAATTTTAACCTTACAAAAAATAATTTAACTAACTTATTTACCCATTCAGTCGATGTAAATTTGTTCATCTAATCAAAATTTGACTTCAAAAAATAATCGAATCAATGTAAAAAAAATTAGGTAAGAGTTAATATTCAGCATTTTCAAAAAATATTTCAATAATTTTAAAAATTAAAATTAAAATTTATTCTTTGAGTTCAATTAAAAAAATTATTATTTTTTATAAATAGTAAACTCATTAATATTTATCTTAAAAAATTTCAATTTTAAATTTAAGGCTGACTCATTCAAAGCTCAAGTTTGACAAGGTAAAATAACAGGGCTAAAGTTAATTTTTTTTTTTAATAAAAGAGAAAAATTAAAATGAGATTGGTAAAATTAGGGTAGATTAAAAAATAAAAGTTACTAAATAAAAAATAAAAATAAAAATAAAAAATAAAAATAAAAATAAAAAATAAAAATAAAAATAAAAAAATAAAAGTTATTTCAAAAACATGCCCTAAAGACAGAATCCCCAAATCGAATGTGTAAGTTGCAGTTCTAGGGAAAAGGTGAAGGGGATACAAATGCGTACTCGTAATCGTAGGCGCAGGGGGTCGCCGGCGACGGGCAGGTGGTCAGCGAGAAGGGGAGCTGCTTCCGGCACAACTCCGACGAGCACGTGATCGTCCGGAACGATCTCGACAGATCCGCCTCGAACACCCGCGTCGGCCGCCTCTGCCGGTGCCCGGACCCCTTCTTCACGCCGCCGGCCTGCGCCGCGGGGCCGCGGCGGTAGCGGCACGTGACCCACGTGAGGTCGCTGCCGGTGTCGGGGATGAGAAGGAACGGCTGCGCCGGCGTCCCCAGGCGCACCATCACGAAGTACTGCCCTGCCCCAGTGTACGCCGCCGACCACACCGGCATTTCAATGGCCGGCGCAGGCGCCGGAGAACTCTCGCAGGTCCGTCGACCCCGCCGGCGTAGCCAGATCTGGCCGGAGATCACCCGCTGCCGCTGCCAGTCGCTCTGAAACATCGCCCGCAGACGGTCCAGTCGGGAGGCCCCCGCCGGCGGAGGCAGCCGGTGGAGGCTCAGGCGGAGGTGGGCGCCAGTGCCGCCGGAGAATGCCGGCGATGCGGAGAGGAGGAGGAGGAGGAGATGGAGGAGAAGCGGAGTCATCGGAAGGGGGGGAGAGAGAGAGAGAGAGAGAGGGGAAGGAATCAGTAATCTTTTCCCCCCTAATTTCTTCTCTCTGTCGCTCTCCTTTGTCCCTCTCCGAGTTTCTGTTCTCTAGAGAGCTAGAAATTGTTGATGGCGAGAGCGATGGCCGCCATGATAATCCTTATGGGGCTGGGCCGGGTGTCCCTCTGTATTTATCTGTTGGTTTATAGATGGGATTATTAGTTTTTTATTGTTATGTAATTAGCGAATAATTCAAACTTAATTCATTTGACATATATATATATATATATATATATATTTTTATAGAACTTTTGACATATATTTTTTTTAGACATTTAACATAATTTTACAGTTTAGCATCATGAGAAAGTGCATTTCTTAGATTTTATATGTTTGACTAACGTTTCATTTTGTAAAATTAGTCGTTGTTATTGATGTTAATGAAATATACTGACTTAGATGAACGTGAGCTTTCACTTCGAATCACCACCTTCGCCAAATGTAATTTGAAAGAGAGAACAACAAACGTAAAATTAAGGAGATGGCAATTTTTACGTGAACGGTAAAATTTATGGTGCTTGTAAATAATTTAAAGAGCTCATTATCATTTTGCTAAGTTATATGATGTGGAAAATCCTCGATATCGCTTGCACTCATGATGCAAGTATAATTGAGGAGACCTACAAGAGGCTGTAATTATATTTATGTATTTTTTCATGTATTATATGTTTAAGAAAAAGAAGAAAAAAGGAGAGAAAAGAAAAAAAAATTAAAAAAATGCAAAAAAAAAGAGAGGTACAGGCCCGTTGACCTTCCCCACCCCGAGTAGGCCTGTGGCCACGCAACCGCACCCATGATCGCAACCCTTGAAGTGGTAAGATACCTTCTTGGTGGAATAGTTAAGTCATCTGATGAAAGACTACTCGTGGTGACACACAAAAAGTCCATTTCAAATTGTCACAAATTATGATCACAAATTGATTGTTTATGCAGTTGACCTTCCACGTGACTATAGAAGTAATAAGCTATATGATAAAGCCAAAATCCGAGTTAAACAATATGGGAAATTTGTGAAGTTTAAAGAAGGTGATAGAGTTATGATAAGATTATATCATGATTGGCTCTTTTTGGCAAGAAATTGATACTGCAAAAATTTCTTAATATTCGCAGTATCAATTTCTTGCCAAAAAGTAAGAAATTAAAGGTCCTTTCAAGGTTATTTATTTAGTAAATTAAAGTAAATATGAGGTGACTCTCTCATTAAATACTAGCATTAGCTTAATATTTAATGTAGTTGATTTAACACTATATATGAAGCCGCCGCTAGATTTCTCTTTTTCACTACCTCATCAAATATCATCAATTCTCTTTGTTATTCTTTTCACTCTTCTCTCATCTACTATCTAGGATAGTACTAGTTATGGTTCGGTCTCTAGCTACTTAAGCCTCTAGTTTGATACACTTACGAGTTCTACTCCATTTCTAAGGCTATATTAAATCAACAAGATATTATATATACTAGTGACAATCTTTGAAGGTATTTGTTAGATAGTGGGAGGTCTTTCACCAACCAACAACTCATGAATTATGCTCCATAATTTACAGCAATTTTATCCCGACTTTTGACGGTCTTATTAACACCAACACTCAGTGAGTTTGAGTTCTTCAAAGGCAGGGAGTATTGATGCGGGGAATCTTCAATATCATTTGCGCCGACGATACAAGCACAGTCGAGGAGACCTACAAGGGACTATAATTATATTTATAATTCTTTTTTCATGTACTGTATGTTTAAGAAGGAAAGAAAAAAGAAAAAAATAAAGAAAAAAATGAAAAAAGAGAGAAAAATAGGAAAACATGAAAGAAAAAGAGAGGCACAGGCCCATTGAGTTGTTCTAGCCCAAGCAGGCCCGTGGCCACACGCGCTATCGCTGTCCTAGCACGAGCCCATGGACCTGGACGCCCCGACCTGCGCCCTAGGCCCGTTCTTTTTTTCTTCGAGTTTTTCACCTGTTGACCGGAGAGGTTGATCACCGACGATCTCCCCCTCCCTTCTTTATAATTTGAGCTTCTAGAGGCCGCTGTGAAGAATGTTTGCAGTGGCACTCCGATGCCAAGGACTTGAGGCATCCCGATTTCAAGAAACAATCGATGGACTGACCGCTGACTCTTCACCACCTATATGTGTACTATTTTCTATACTTTTATTCTCCCTTATGTGTAATTGTTTCTCTATTTTCATCATATTTTCTTGCATTAAATTTGTAGTTCTCATTTTATACTTTTCTTTCTTTTATATCACCCTATCTCTTATTTTAATTGTAACTCGTCAAATATTCATCATGGTATACTTTTTATATCAATTATATTTTGATACTATTATCACTTTGTTAAATCAACTACATTCACTTGTTAATTTCTCATGCACATTTTTCACATTCATCAAGCCTCTATGAGAATTTCATTTTTGGGCACACAACAATCTTATGCTTTTAGCTTATCATAACGCTATTACTATAAAAATTCAACAAATTAACTTTTAAATCAATCGTACTTTATCATATCAAGCTAGCATAAGTTTTCTTTAAATAAATAAAGAGATCAAATTACATTCATATATAAAATAAGCACCTTCTGCATAATACACAACACACACCCACGTCGCACCGCATCATTATAGCTTTATCATGGCACAACTATGAGGTAGATTAAACACGGGATGCAAAATATAACAATCCATTCACCCTTGTCCTGATCGGCTTACTATGCTATTGTTGAATGAAATGCGTAAAGTTCGGAAGTTATATAACGAGTAAGTTATATCAAAACAAGACAGAACAAATGTTATTTAATTTTGATATTTTGTATTACTAGAACTTTGTGAGTATTAACATTTTGTTAATCACATTTTTATATATTTTTTCTTCTTCAATTATTATTAATATTATATTTTCAGCTAAGCATATATTTGAAGATTATCAATTCAAATGTACATGTGATTTATTGTAATTTATATATTAATCTTCTTTATGCACATTTTTATAACATATATACATGCATTAAGCATATTTTTTATATATTATAAAATTAGAATAATTACCTACATGCCACAAAATTTAGTTTTATTTATGCCTTACTCATTATTCTTAGTTAATTACGCTATGCACACTCAAAATATTATAAAATCTTACATACACACATTTGAGTTAAAACTTAATCAAAATCTATTTGAAAAAAAAAATTTTGTTAGTAAATCATTAAAATTATATTTTTACTCTTAATGGTACATATTTTTCTCTTTCTCAATACCACACTAAAGCACTGATTTGTCCTAAAATCAATTCAAGTCGCGGATGTTTCCTTCCTTTGCCGTCACCTAAACATTAAGGTTTTAGGATTTTCACTCAAATTATATTTAAATATTCTTAAAATAATATGATGAACTGCTCAGTTTTTTTGTAATCTAACTATAGTTAGGTTATTGAAAAATTATGATTACTCATTATAATAAAAAAATTAAAATGTGTGTATGTAATATTTTATAATATTTTGAGTGTGCATAGCATAATTAACTAAAAATAGATGGATAAGGCATAAATCTTAAATTGTGTGGCATGTAGTTAATTATTCTCATAAAATTATATATAAACGTATATGATTTCAAATTAAATCGATCTTATTTTAAAAATATTGACTTTGAAATTAAGTAAAGCAGTTTAACTATAATTTTATTGGCTATTTATTTAATCGCTACTGTTATACCTCCATTTATGACTAACTGCATGATATATCGCGTTCATTACTTAATAACTATATTAACGGTTTCGTTTCTAATTTTAAATAAATATAATAGAAATACTTAATGTTTTGAAATATTAATAATTTTACGGAAAAGAAAATTAGGGGAGGTTTTTTGGTAGGTGGTGCATTTTTTAAAGTTAGTAATTTAAAAAACTGAATATAATTTTATTTTTTAAAAATTTTTTTGTGAGGGTGTGGCAGTGCGAAGGTCAGTGGCGCACATGCGGATTGGGTGGAGAAATTCGATGCCCGCCGGGGTTGGGGTGATAAATTAAAATAAGGGTAAATGTCATTTTGATCCCTATAGTTTGAGGCATCTCATACTTTAGTCCTCCAGTTTTCAAATGCTCTCTTTTTGATCCTTTTTTTATGATATTAACCTGTAGGTTTCTCTAATTAACTGCTAAAATTATTAACCAATCAATCAGTAGATTTTTAAATTTTTAAATACCTTATCTCTACAAATATTTAAAAAAAAAATAGAAGAAGTCTCACATACTTACATATAATTAATATATTACAAAGTATTATATTATCAACAGCAAAGTTAAATACAGAAAAAATTATGGACTAATTACTATTGAAGCTTTCAGATCTAGAACATTTATTGTAACATCCTATAATCTCCTCTACAGGATCTCATTGTAGAGGTATTGTCCGCTTTAGCTTTAGAAAAACTGCGTGAATTCAGCACTTCCTAGGAGGTCACTCATCCCTGTGCTACTCTGGTCTAAGCACGCTTAACTACAGAGTTTTTTATTATTAGCCTTTCAATTTTGCCTCAAAAAATACCTCTACTATTTGAGATCACGTTATCTACTTATATAACTCAGGATCTCCCTCCCTTTTTGATATGGGTCGATTCATTTCTATGCCCCTCTCACCGCTTATTATTCGGCCTAAAAGCTTGCTAGGAGCCACACTTTAACTCAAAAATTTTTTTGTCTTAGGACATCACCCGACATCCGGCGATCATTCCTCGCCCTCTTCGGTCACGGGCATCACATTCACAGTGATTGATTAGTATTGATCTCATAGTAATCAGTAGAGATAAAATACATAAAAAAATGAAATTAGAATGTTTGAGTGATAAGTTAAAGGCGAAATATAAAATTGTCTTTAAAAGTATCTAAATGTTAACAATTCTAAAATGAAGGATCAAATTGAGAATTTTCAAAACTAATTAAGAATCCTAATTCCATAAGCCTGATGCATGACGCCCTAAAATAAGACAGCTGTACACTTTCTGTACTCTGACCTACTTCAAAGAGTTTGGTTGGCCTCAGTAGACTTATTGATCACGTGACTGTTGAGGTCATTGACATTTCATAGATATATGGTTATAGAATCGATTCCAACTGGACCGGTTAGACATCAAAACGACAAAATTAATTTGAAATCTGAAACAACTTTGATCGATTTCTGTTGATCCGAGTCAAAGAAATTAGACAGAACGAGTTCCTAAGCTTGAGAACAGATTTTGAACTAGAAAAATGAGTTCTAAATCAATGAAAAGTTGCCCTTTCATATTTGTACCTGTTTTATTTTCAAAATTTAAAAATTTTTAAATTTATCGCCCATTCTCAACTCCTATTTAAATGATTTAAAAAATAATTATTTTATTTATGTATTTCTTATTGATTCTAGTAAAATTATTTCTCAATATATAAAAAAAATAGAATTACTTCGCGTACATCATAACCCACATTAATAATACACCTACGCACTTGAGGCAACTCTTATTGATATTTATTTCACATTTCATAAAATTTTTAATATATTAATTAATTTTATTTTATATTTTATATATAATTTCCTTGATTTTTTTGATAATGAATTTCTTTGAGTTTTAAGTGTAGATTTTTAGGGCATTATAATATGAATTAAATTATAATAATTATGGGACGTAGACGCTTAAAATTAATTACTTTTAAAATTATGGGACCTACGATCAGTTTCTTGTACTCCTATGTCCTTTATCCCGAGTTCTATAATTCTTCTCAATCACTAATTAGTTCGAAAATGACATGACATGTAGATGTCATATTATTTCATTAATAATTTTATGTTTTTTTTATAATATTATATAAATATATCATTAAATTAATTAATTTTTTTTTTCAAATAATAAAGTATAATATTTTAATTTAATAACACCAAATTACTTGACTTTTGTTATAAAATGTAAAATTTTTAAGTTTAAGTTACTAGCGGTTAAGCAGTTAGCCCTACTTGTGACTTGTGAGGAAGGGTTGGTGAGAGTGCAGGCCATGGTGATAGTTTTGATGCTTTGAAGGAAAGCATGAGTGTGACGTTAGAACTTGAAGGCAACAGGCCTTTGAATGCTCTGGTCTTCCACCGGCCAAATCGACTAAATTTGAGATTCACATTAAGGGCTGTTATCGATCCGATTTCGAGCCGAGCCAATCGACTTCAAGCTGAACATCACAGGTAAAAAACTTATCCATCACAGGAGTATTTGGAATCCAATAACCAAGGAGGCATAGTAGGAGCTAAATTCAGCGTTAGAAACTACTTGACGGAGCTCATCCGTAGTGGAGGCAAAAGGATTTTCACAAGTGTGGTGTCCACAGCTAAAAAATGGGAAGCGCTTGCCAAATGATGTGTTGAGGACCTTTGGGGTTTGGATAGAGAGGGACTCAATAATGATGCTACAACTCATTCAGAGTAGGTTGCATCAACATAGAGTCCCCTGAAGCCAAATAAGTCAAGAAGGCCAACAGTACTACTTAAATTTAAAGCCCTCAATGCTCCCATGCTAAGGAAGTTTTTGGAGCGCAGTGAAGCGTGACAAAAAGCAACTGTAACAAGCCTTAGAGAATAATGTGGAACATCAAATGTATCATCAGAGCTTCCATGAGTTAGTAATAAAGAGAAGGAGAAGGAAAATGAACCAAACTTGCTGTTGGGTACATGGGATAGCGATTCCTGGAAGACATCATGGGGAGATACAACAAAATGATAGGGACGATGACTTGGACCAGCAGCAACACACTCTACAGAGAGCACTTGAACCACTGTTAGAGAATAGTTGAAGACCAAGTGGAAGGCCAAGTGCAGTCACACATTGCTATAATAGATCGCATAAAAATCTTGAACTTGAGAATATTGTGAGCATACTTTTTTCATTCACTTTTTGTAAACTCACATATATGCAATGTAATGTAAATAATGCGACTGATTATTTGGCATTCTTAGTTATATTAGGTGATTTTTATTGAGATGAGAGTATGCCCATTCTCATTGACTTTTATATATGTCTTCAAAGAGAATGTTAGCTTACTCTTATACCTTTTTTGTATTAGTTGTAGTGTAATGATATGATAATTCCAATCTTCAAAAAAAAAATTTTCAAGTGCGAATGACTATTGGATTTAAGCAATGCACCACTTAGGATTTTTAAAGGCTTATCAATGCATGACTTATTGGCATGTGGGACTCAATGTAGCACAAAGTGAGAAATGCGTTAACTATCATTTCTATTTCATTTTTTTTTGCTCTATACACGAAATGATAGAATGAGAAATGAGTATATCCGAAAGAAAGTTAGTGTTGCACCAATTGAGAATAAACTTAGAGAAAGTCGGCTTAGATGGTTTGGACATCTCAATCGTAGGCCGATTGAAGCTCCAGTTAGAAAAATTGAGTTATTGAATTTTGCCCATGTACAAAGAGGAAGAGGGAGATCAAAGAAGACATGAAAAGAAACTATAAGGAGTGATCTTAGTTACTTAAACTTAGATAAGAATTTGGTAACTGATAGAGCGCAATGGAAACAAAGGATTCATGTAGCCGACCCCACCTAGTGGGATTAAGGCTTGGTTGTTGTTGTTATATAAGACTTTTTAAGCAATAATTCTAATAACTGATGAATCTAAGGATGACAATATATGATCCGATCCGTGAACCTGACCCGAACCCGACCAGCCAACCCGACCCATTTATTAATCGAGTCGGGTTCGGGTCATGGATTTTGACCCATTTAATAAATAAGTCGGGTTCGGGTTGAGACTATTTGAGTCTGGTCGGATTCGTGTTCGACCCGAATTTGACCCGCCGACCCATTTTGCCATCCCTAAATGAACCTAATTGAAATGAAAATTTTCAACTATTGTATGAAAGATACAGCATGTGAATTGCTGGCAAGTAATATTATTTTTTATAATCTGACTCAAACCTAATCCCACATTGAAGTCCAGCAATCACCCAGCTTATTTACAGTTAAGCGATCATTAATCCATAGAATAATCTCCTTAACTGAACCAATGGATTCGAGACATCTGTCAATATTACATATCCCTATGTCGGTAATAGTTTAGTAACTTCATAGATGATGCGTTGGTTCAGTAAGATTTATTTTAATAATGTTAGACTTGAAAGAAAAATTATGAAAATTTTATTTTGATATTTATATGTGGTATGAGTTTGCAACATAAATTAAATTAAACATGATTGCAAGATATCCAAAATAAAAATAAAAAAAAAATTCAAATGAAGCAATAGCAACTACACGTGTCATCACCGATGCTAGTTTGAGCAGTGATGTGCATTAAATTGTTAAAATAGAAATACCAAACTGATTGATTTTAAATAGTTTGATGAGATTTGATCAAATATGATTATTTAGTTTTTGATTTAATTTTATGCTTGTGAAAATTGATAACTGAAAAAATTTAAATTTATTTATTTCTTATTTAAATTACATCAATTAATTTAAATATATAATCAATCTATTTATAATTTATTAATATATTTAATCAAATTAATTAACTCAATTGTATAGCAGATTATCAATTTGAGCTATTAATATTTAACAATTATATTTTCAAAATAAAATGTATTAACGTGTCACACATCTCCTCTGCTATAAGGCCTGAAGGCCGAATCGTTGAAATTTTTAGTGAGATTAAAATTTTTTATCGTGGGTGATAACTCGGTGAGGGAAGTGAGTTAATGAGGTTGTGCTATGATTTCACTGTTATATTCTATTCAAAGCGAAGTGAATTGATTGAAATTTATTTAAGTGGTTTGATTTTTGGTTTATAATTTTATTTAGGGGGTGTTTGGTTCAGTGTTATCTCAATGTCAATGTTATTTAGATGTCATGTTATCTAAATGTCATTGTTATTCATCAATGGACATTTGTTTGGTTCAATGTTATGATATTAGAAAATATTAATGTTATTCAAATTATTTTTATTTAGTTGGAAGTTATTGACATCATAATGACAAATTGATAGTGTTATCTTGAGATGTTGCCCGATTTGGGGTGACATCTAGATGTCACCATGTAATGGCATTTTTGTAATTAATTATAATATTATTTAAAGATATCATTAAACTAAATAATTATTTTCTAAAGATAACATAACATAACATGGAGATAACACTAAACCAAACGCCCCCTTAATTTATTTGATTTTTTAAAATTTAAAATTAAAATTAATTTTTATTCAGTTTGGTTAATCAATTAGATCGGATGCACGCCCCTGACTCAAGGGATGTGGCCGGCACCGAGTGGTCATTTTAGGGCGAAGTTGACCAGCTGCACGGAGAGACAGTGGACAGCTGGCGACCACCAGGCCGGCCGCAATTGTTTACAGGGTTCGCCCCGCGTGGGTCTGGCCAGAAACCGTCGCAAAGCCCTAGAGGAGCCGTCCGATGCCGGATGGGCGGTCAAGATGACGTCGTACTGAAGGGGAGTAAGGCCCGTCCGTCATCGCATGTCGTGGAGCGCAGAACAGTGACAGTAGAGGTGAGCTGCGGGAATCGGGGAATGAATTTTACGGCGTTTACGCGGTTTGGGAACCGCAACGGGAAACGGTCTTCGGCCACTAAAGAGAAAATAGTGCTGTTATCAATCCGATTTCGAGCCGAGCCTATACCGGCCGGCTGCTCGGCTCGAAATCCGATTGATCATACTTCGAGCCGGCTTCAGTCGACTTCGAGTCAATTTCAAATCATTTTCGAGCCAACATGAAATAACAAAATCTCAATTTTGTTTTAAGCCGATCTCGAGCCATATAGGCTCGACTTGATTCGGCTCGAGATAGACTCAATTTATAATATACATATATATAATATGTATTTTACTTTGAGCCGATTTTAGGATAAATCAAGTCGAGCTTGTCCCGACTTAAAATTAGCTCGAAATCATTACCGAGCCAAAAATTAGTCGGCTCATTTAAATCGACTCAATTTCGATTCAATCTAAAATCAATTGAACTTTTGATCGATTTTTGATCCATATTAACAACCTTAATAGTAAATAGAAGGGAAACTAGAATTTATTTTAAAAATGTCGTGTCTTGACTAGAGTTGGGCCCTGAGTTGGGACCCACTCGGCCCGACCCAAACTAATCAATAAAAAATTATAAAAATTATGTATTTCAATATTTAAAATAAAATATTATATATATTACACTAAAATAATATAAAATTACATATTTTATAATAATTTTTAAAAAATTATAAATTAAATTATATATATTTTTAATATGAATGACTCGTAAATTTATAATAAAAAAGTTTATCTCAATAAATTAAATTTAAAATAAACTTATAATAAAATATAAAATAAATAATATTTAGGGTATAATATTAAAATTTAATATTTAATTTTTAATATTAATATAATATAGAGCATATATTTTAATATTTTAAAATATAAGTTATGATTTTAAAATTTAAAATATGAAATATAATATAATCTTATTCAAAAAATAGTATAAAATTTATAATTTTATAATATTTTAGTGAGATACATGCAGTATTTTAATTTTAATAATAAAATATATAAGTTTTTATAATTAAAATATCATTTATGTAAATTTTTCAAAACAGAATGCCATTGGTTATTCTCACTTGACATGACCTGCATTGACTGAATAGCAAATCTAATTTGGGATAAATTTAGCTAATCCGACCGGGCCTAAACAAGTATGATATGTTCTGAGATTTCAAAAATGACTAGTTTAATATGGATCGGAGACCAAAAATCAATCGAAAATTGAATCGATTTTAGATCGAATTGAAATTGAGTCGATCTAAACGAACCGACTAACGAGCCAAAAGTTTGGCTCGGTAATGCTTTCCAGCTGATTTTGAGCCGGGATAGGCTTAACTTGATCCAGCTCGAAATCGACTAGAATTAAAATATATTTTATATTATAATACATATATATAATATACGTCTATAATATATATTATATATGTTATAAACCGAGCCGATCTCGAACCAGATTGAGTCGAACTTACTAAGCTAGAGATTGGCTTGAAAAAAAAAGAGATTCGATTTATTTTTGATTCGGCTCGAAAATGAATTGAAATCGAGTCAAAGTCGATTGGAATTGACTCGAGCCGGCTCGAAGTTGAACCCAATCGACTTCGAGTTGATTTCAAGTCAATTGAAATGTGATCGATCTGATTTTGAGCTGGTATTAGCTCGGCTCGAAATCGGATTGGTAATAGCTTTATTTATAAGTGATTTTAAATTTAAAATCCAACTAGAAATTTTATGTGACATCTTATGTGGTACTATTGTTACATAGATAAAAGTAATATTTTTAACTTATGTAACACTATTGTTAGATAAAAATTTTAATTAAATTAAATATTTAGAATTATTTATTGGAGTTGTGTAGCATTACTTTTTTTTAATTTTTAAGCTCCCTCACTTGGCATTGGGTTCAATTTGTAGGTGAAAATTTCATTATTCCGAGCTCTATATTAATTAAAGTAAACTAAATTACAATAATAATAATAAATTAAATCTTATCTTCCTCAATGAGATTTGCTACATACATCTTTTGTTTTCAGTGTACTCTATTAAATAATAAATTTTTATTTAATTTCAAATATATAAGATTATTTTTTTATAATTTTTTATCATATCTTTTTTAACTTTCTTTCTTATTGAAATTTCTATTGACCTATGATTTATATGTCCAAACCATCTAAGTTGACTCACTCTGAGCTTATTTTCAATTGAGGCCACTTCACCTAATTCACAAATTTACTTATTTTTTAGCTTTATAAGCCAACATTTAGTACCATAAAATATTATTGATCTTACAATTATGCTACAAAATTTATCTTTAAGCTATGTCCTAAAACCCTTTTCTTGAAATTTCTATTCTAATTATTTAGATTCCACCATTGAGTTTGAGGGAACTGTTTCAACTTATTATTTTTTTTTTCAGTTCTTTAGATTTTACCATTGAGTCCAAGGGCACATTTTCTACATTGATCAAAAATATCTGATGCATTTAGGATAGCAAGTCTTTTCTTTGATGGAGTTGTGAGACTATACGGTTTACCCAAATCCATCATTTTTAATAGCGATGTGAGATTCAAGAGTTATTTTTGGAAAAACTTATGGCATATGTCGGCTTGGGCATTGTGCATGAAGCACCTCCTATCTGTCAGGCCGGCGACCAATGTGGTGTGGTAGGTCTTGAGGTGAACATTGATGGAGGCCTCGGAGACAGTAGTTAACTCTAGGTCTTGGGGTGCTATGAGTCAGTCTTAGGATAGAGAAAATAGCCTTCACACTCATTGGAGTCAAAACCTCACCGTCTCTAGCAACAACCTTTTATACTAACCCTTTTGTGCAGGCATGCTGAGCAATATGATGAACACTCGACATACAATGGACTTGGCTATGATGTGGCAAGATGCCACCAGCGGTGAAAAGAGCATAGAGCAGGTTCTATAAAGACAAAAAGGTGGACCATCAGAAACCATAATTACCCTTCTATATTACGGTGGGCCGTGACCATGTACCATATTTGGAGCGCAAGGAATGCCAGAGTCCATCGCCAACCACAGTCCACTTTGTTGATTATAGCAGCTCTAGTTTGCTCAAATGTAGCCCAACCATCCCCTCCTCGGGGTGAGTCAAAATCAACTTTGATGACTTCGTAGGAGCAAACGGTGAGGCCAGTGCAATAGCAATTTTTTATGATCAACGAGGAGCTTTCAGATTATTCATGAGAGCAGTTAAGGTGGCAAAAACCAGAGAGGTTTTGGAGGCAGCGAGACTGACTAGTACCTGGGTAGATAAAGCACAAGCGTTTAGCTAGAGGGAGATTCCACTATCATTATTGGAGATATCTTGTTCTCACTATATAGAACTATTTGAAGTAATTTACTGCATGAGTTATTTGATTTTTTAAATACCTTCAAGGCACATAGTGTTACATGTGTATATAAATTCATCAATAAGACGACTAACTTTATTGCTTCCTCTGCCTACATAGCTGATATAGGGTGGAATGAAAGTAAATCTCTCTCACCTAAGTTTTGCACGATTCTTGCTGTGGATTGTGACTATATACTTAATGTACTTATTCTACCTTTTATTCCTAAGCTTCGGCTGAGTTTCAAGTATGTTTCAAGTGAAAGTCACAATTGTAATATTAACCGTAATTTCATCAACAAAAGGCGCATCTAATATTTTACGATTATAATTTTATACATATAATCCAAAAACTTTTTTTATCTTTTCAATGTAGAATTATTATCTCTGTACAACTCTACCTAAAAAGCTCACCGAGAGCAATCATTTGCATCAATTATTCTTATCATTTAGGACACCACACAGTAATTACTCCGAGCTCTCTTCAATCCCATGCTAACGCATACTCAATTTTCACACATTCAATTTTGACCTTATCTCTAATATCAGAAAAAAAAAGTTACTATATCTCAAACCCAACTAATTTAAAATTAAAAAAATTGAACTCAAAATCAACTTAACAGGTATAGCAAGCAACAACAATAACAATAACAAATTAAATCTTCATCTCATGTGGTAAAATCAGCTAACAGATATTGCAATCATATATGCAAAATATAGTATTTAGAAATAATTACCAGCATGCCACACCATTTCACTTTATTTATGCGTTACCGATCCATTCTTAGTTAATTACGCTATGCACACTCAAAACATTATAAAATCTTACATACACACACTTAAATTAAAATTTAGTCAAAATCTATTTGAAAAAAAATATTTCTTTAGTAAATCATTAAAATTATATTTTTATCCTTAATAGTATACATTTTTTTCTTTCTCGATATCACACTAAAGCGCTGATCTGTCCTAAAATCAATTCACGTTACGAATATTTCCTTCCCTTACCACAACCTAAACATCAAAGTTTTAAGATTTTCACTCAAAATATATTTAAATATTCTTAAAATAATATGATGAACAGTTCATTTTTTTATAACCTAACTATTGTTAGGAGGTTATTGAAAAATTATAATTGCTTATTATAATAAAAATAAGTAAAAATATATACGTAAAATTTTATAATATTTTGAGTGTGCATAGTATAATTAACTAAGAATGGATGGATAACGCATAAATAAAGCGAAATGATGTGGCATGTTGATAATTATCACTAGTATTTAATGTGAATATATTTACATGAATTTAGGATAGTATCTTGGCTTCAATAAATTCATGACAACTCGTAATTACATATTTAATCTAATTGAATCAGATTTGATTTATATAATAAAAAATTTCTGAGTATAGCTTGAAAATAACACAAAGTCGACGTGATAACAGTCATGTTTAGATATTGACATTGCCTGACATTTTGAATTATTCGTGGCTATAAAGGTCTTTGTAGAAGCTTGCAAGCATGATTAACTGAAGCGTGTCAAGAAATAAAGACGATTGACTTGAGATGATTGCACACACAGCTAACACGTTTTAAGACTTCAAGCTCTTCTAATAAATACTACGAATAGACTTGCAAACATTCCATGATTCGCTAATTCCATTTAAAGAAATGGTTAATAGTTTTACTCATTAAAATCAATCAAGCATTTTACTGTTTTCCTAAAATTTTAATTTGTGATCATCATCAATAATTCATACTCCTCACATTTTTTAGGACACCCATATCCCTCACAGGTTAGGGGATAATATTATGAAAATTCATGTTTTTAAAAAACTTTCATTGATATTATTTTCAATCAAATCTTTTTTAATAAATTTAATTATTTTTTCACTCTTAAAATAAAATAACCAAAATATCCTTATTTTCTCCAACCCTGCACATCCGATCGAATGCACAGGGCATGCTCGCGTAACGCTAGGCCTTGTGCATCCGCCTTGAGCTAGCCGCACATGGTATCGTGCGGTGCCTCTACACGCGAGTAGTAGGCAATGCAGAGCACAACATGCACGCCCCTGCATACGAGTGATGATATTTGGGGGAGAAGACAAGGGTATTTTAATCATTTTATATTAAAAAATAATATAAAAATACATTTTATTCTAAATATAAAATAAAATAATAATATTTATTAAAAAGGATGTCAAGAACTCTATTGAAATAATTTTGAAATAAAAAAACTTAAATGTTATTACCCATAACTTTAAGAACTTGGGTGACATTTACCCAAAGCGTGCTGTAGCTTTGGAGCTACGATTCAATTAAAACTCAGGTGTAAAAGTTTAGGAAATCTGATAGTGTGTAAGCACCAATATTCAATTGATCCCAGCTAGTCAAAGATTAAAATTATTAGAGATTTCTAAGCAGGTATGTCTCTCTAATATATGAACTAATTGTAATTAGGTAATTTTCAAATGAACTAAATTGGTCATATAGTTTAATATAACATGTAAATAGAATATTTAGTATTAATTAAAGAACTAACTAATATTTCTACCCAGCATTTCATTCCTCATGCATTAAATTTGCCTATTCCTCTTCCAAGTATCCATACCAAGGGATTATTCAGCAAAAAGATGATACCATTTTCAAAATATCTTAACCGGCATTTACTTGTTCACATCAAGTGTAATATCATAATGTGAAAAAAAAAATATGAAAAATTATGTTGAACATGAAATAAAATTTATTAGTTTATTGAGAATTATGTTAGATATGAAGTAAAATAATTATTTAATATTGAAATTTATGTACATAAAATAATATTTTAATTTTTTTAAATTATACTAATGTAAGTATACAGATACTGTGATTTAAAATTTATTGGCAGAACCCAAACCCAATCAACTCGGTAATTATAGCTAGTTTGCCTATTATGTCAAATAACATCAACGATTAAAATAAATGGGAACGCAATAACCAGTAGAGCAAGTGGTAGTTTACCTTGAATACTGAAGAATTATCTGTTTGTCAACGTCACTGACAGCAGAGCTCATCTGTTCTGGCTCAGACAAAGACAACGCTGAGCTCCACCAGAAGGAATAAAGAAAGAACCTATTCAGACAAGCAGATAGAAGGTCATTGTCTATTAACATATTCTGTTCTACAAAGTAGTTTTTTAAGGGAACACACCCAACTAACTGATTCAGGAGTTTCGATTGGACCTGTATGAGGGCCTAGAGGCCCAAGTAACTACACGAATGCCCAACCCGGCTAAATTTTGGGCTTGATAAACATTTAAGCCGGACCGTGCAATCCTAAAGTGAGCTAACCCATCCCGATTTGGCTGCAGATAAGGTTTGGGTGACAATGATCTGAATCAACATGACCCAACCAGGTTTTACGATTTGTAACCAGCTGTCCTCTGTTAAGCTTATATTAAGTTCTTCATTGTCGACCTAGTGTTAGGTCAGGCTAATAAAACATGGGCTAGGAGAACAATACGTACCTACTCGATTGACTAACCTGAACCTAGCAGCCAGTGTCAGCTCTAGTTTCACTGTAGGCCTGAGAGCAACTGGATAGATTACAAGGGATTAAAGAGAAGAGGCTGGGGCCTCTCGGCAATAATGAGCAAGGAAAAAGAAGCCCAGACTATGAGAACAATTTAAAGCAAAGACCTAACCTGATGGGCGTACCATAATTGGTACATTGATTGCCTAAGGAAAGGGTTCAGGGGGGCATTTAGTGTAGCGGAAGCATTGAAGTTGAAATTAAAGCTCTCCAGTGGTGAGGGTGATGGTGTACAGAAATCACTGTTTCATGACCTCAGAGCAGAGATGGGGACCAAGAACCAGCCTAAATCCTCTGTGAAATTAAACATGTTAAAATAGATCCAGAACAATTATGTTCACTTAAAGCTAAAGTGAATGCTTAGGAAGCCTCATAGGTACATAACTACGGCCCAATGTTACATAAGTTAGTTTGAAATCCAACCAATTGATCAAAATTTGACTGACTTGGCAAGAATTGGTAAACTAGGTCAGAGATATTATGGTCAAAATTTTGTAAAAAATGAAAGGGGAAAAATAAGTAGGAACACAAGAATGAAGAAAAAGAAGAGGAAGGATGAGCGGAAAAAAAAAAAAAAACAAGAAGAAGAGGCAGAGGATGTAGTTTGCATTATTCCATTCATCAATCTCCGAAGTACTAAAAAAGACAATTTATACCAATTACTCATATAATGAAAAAGCAGAAACATAAAGACGAACCAAAAAAAATTAGTCAAATCAAAAGAAACAAAATATAAAAATGAAAATATAAGCTCCCTTAAAATAACAAAAGCTAAAAATGGAAATAAAAAAAATATAGTGCCATTCTCCTAAATAATGGATAACTGGATATAGATGTATGGAGAAGAGAAATTCATTGACCCACCTAGTTTGACACTCGTACATAATCTCCAATTTGTTAGAACTCCAAATGTAATGTTGGCAGGAGAGGACAACTAAGCAGGAAGAGACAGAAGTTCAAAAAAAACCTAAAAGCATAAGGACCAAACAGAAAATAGAATAAGAGATGCAATCAACGAATAGAAGGGGAAAGGAGAAGTAAATTGCAAAATCAAGAAAATATAAACAAATATGTCCCCCCAACACCACCTCTTTTTCTGGGTCTGAAAATTTAATACATCCTATTGGTATTATTGTGGAGATCCAATCTGCTTAAATAAGAAAGTTTGTGATTAAACTTCAATTATGCAAATTTGTTCAAGTTACTGGAAATACCAACTTAATAAGAAAAAGAAAATCTTTTAGACGGTGAATCAGGAACCAAAGAAACTAAGATATAGCTAGTGTTAATAATTCCATCCTTTTTACTATTTACATCGCCAAAATATAACGGCATAAGTAGATAACATCGAGATAATTAGAGTAAATACCAAATGAACTCCGTTGGAAAAAACTCTCGCACTCCATCAACCTGACATAACAATGATCAGAAAATCAGTCCAACTTAATGCTCCTGTCTAACACTACACATACAGATCAGTATAAAAACTATACGAATCATAACGAACCAGCTAAAGAAGAAATTTATTTTTAGATATGAGAGATGCGGTTACCTCAAAGAACTAGTCATTTTGGCAGGCATTTATAAAATTCAGTTAGCCTGAAAGTCATGAAAGAGCATGATAACATCATCCATTTTCAGAAGTGAAGACTCCAATATTCTCCGAGCCCTCCTTAGGCATTGATCTTTTTTGACATCAGCTTGTGAAACCTACACTAATGGCAGTATAGTGGTAAAAATAAGACATTTCAAGCAGAATTTGTTCAATCCACAAAGATTTTAACATAAACATAGCCATTGAGCTAATTTGATGAACTTCATTCTTAGGGGAAATGATTTATGACTGACAATAACAGAAAGACTGGGAGTAATAAGGATTGTTTGCAGAAGATGGAAATGGAGATACAACAATAAATCAACAAGCACAATGCACATGATTTCATCCCCAAGAACTAATCAATCAAGGGAATTTAAAGGACTGTCTTATCATAAATCTCTCTTGCCACAACGAGGCCCACTACAGTTTACAAGCCTACAACTTTTCCATACATGGTAAAGCGGCTTATAAAGAATTATTATAGAAATTCACCCAAAAATGCAGAAGAGTGACATGATGCTGTTCATAATTGCTGACCGCTGTATCAGGTATTATGACCTGTAATGATTAGATGAGTTATGGGCACAATGTGTAGCTGATACTTAAAGTAATTACAGTCCGATTTCATTAGCATGATTTAAGGATGAAATTTGAGAGTGAAAGTGTCATTTTTTAAGATAAGATTTCCAACAATAGCACTACCTATCAATGACAACCTAAATGGTGGCACCCATCATACTTCACTCATATTCTATTCCGTCAACAAGGAGAACCAATGCAAATTAGAGCTTCGAGTATCAAATTATCACCATCTTCAAGACATTTCAGCAAGCTGCAGTCTTCGCTGGAATTATTAAGATATTAGTTTTATTTAAGGAAACTTGGGAGTAAGGCTGCATGTTGGACCCTCTTTAGACGTTACATTGGTGGGAGCCTCACGCATTAGATAACTGCTCTCAAGTCAAATTTAATTTAGGGGTATCACCAAATTTTAGCAACTTAATGTTATTCGGGAACAGTTCCATCCTGCATTCTAGAAGCTTTTGCCGAGCAGTGCTTGTCATTGCATAACAATAACAACAAACTGAGCCTTTATCCCATCAGATGGGGTCAGCTACATAGATCCTTTATTTCTATTGCACTCTATCAAATAACAAATCTTCATTTAGCTTAAAATATGTAAGATCATTCTTTATGGTTTCTAGTCATCCCTTTTTTGGCCTTCATCTTTCTTTTTTTACATGGAAAATTTAATAATCCAATTTTTCTTACTGAAGTTTCTATCAGTTTACGATTTATATGTCTAAACCATCTAAGCCGACTCTCTCTGAGCTTATATTTAATTGAGGCCACTCCGACATTTTCTCAAATATACTCATTTCTCATCGTGTTCTTTTGCATATACCTATTCATCCATCTTACCATCCTTATTTTTGCAACACTTATCTTATTTATGTGTTTCTACTTTGTAAGCTAGCATTCAACACCATATAACATCGCTGGCCTTATAACTGTTCTACAAAATTTATCTTTACGTATGAGTGAAATTTTTCTATCACACAATACGATGGATGTATTCCTCCACTTTATCCATCCTGTTTGGATCCTTCTAACAATATCAACATTTACTTTACCGTTATTTTATATGATTTATCCAAGATATCTAAACCGGTCCCTCTTTCTAATAACTTAATCATCAATTGTCATCTCCTCACTATAAGTGTTTTTTTTTTTTTTTATATTTACACTTCATATATTCAATTTTTAAACTGCTAAGATGAAAGCCTTTAGATTCTAATGTATTTCTTCATAACTCGAATTTCGCCTTAGCAACTTCACTAGTCTTATCAACAAGAAGAATATTATCTGCAAAAATATATACCAAGACACTTTTTTTTAAATATATTTAGTCAAAACCTGCATAACAAATGTAGAGAGACATGGACTTAGAGTTGATCTAAATGCAATCCACCTAAAATAAATTTTTTTTTAATCAAACAATCTTATGTCAACACATGGCCCTTTATACATATTCTAAATAACTTAAATGTAAGCAGTACAAATCCTTTCCTTTTCTAAAACTCACTAGAGCACTTTTCTTGGGACTTTATCATAAGTTTTTTTTAAATCAATGAAAATCAAATGTAGATATTCTTCTCTCCCTAAATATCTCCATTAAACCTTTCAACAAATGAATAGCTTCCAATAACAGATCTACATGGCATAATATCAAATCGATTCTGTGATATTCTAGTATCATGATATAATCTATACTCAATTATCTTCTTACAAAGTTTTAAAGTATGATTCATGAACTTAATTTTTTTATAGCTAGCACGATCTTGTACATTATTTTTACTCTTATAATATATACTAATGTACACTTTCTCTATTCATTTGATAATCTTTTAGTCATTAAAATTATATTAAATAATATAGTGAGTCAAGAAACTCAATCTCTGATATATTTTCAAATATCTGTTATAATATCATTTGATCTTACTATTTTTTTACACTTTATCTTTTTAAAGCCTGCTCAACTTCAGCTTTATTTATACGCTAGATGTAAGAACAATTTCTATCTTCTTTTTTAATATTAAAATTAGTAAGATCAATTGTATTATTACAATCATCGATTCATCATTGAAAAGCCTTTTAAAATAACTCATTTATCTACGTTGAATATCTTCATTTTTAAAAAATTAAGTATGATCCTCATTTTTAACATATTTTACATTAGTCAAGTCTTAAATTTATTTTTTTACTTTAGCAAGCTTGTTTATGTGTCTTTCTCCTTTTTTAGTGTCTAATTTTTCATAGAAATTATCAAAAATTGTATTTTTTGTATTATAAACTGCTTTCTTAGATTCTCATCGAATACTTTTATATTTTTTTGTATTCTCATTATTCTTGCACTTATATCAATCTCTGCAATAAATTTTTTTCTTTAATTATTTTTATATTTCTTCATTCCATCACCAAACGTTTTTATTATTTGGAGTTTTTTCTTTAAATTCTCTTAATATATATTCTTTACAACTTTACGAATGCAGTTAGCAACCTTCAACCCCATAAAATAGCTTTCCCTTCAATGTCTAACTGTTCATATTCTATAACTCTCTTCTTAAAGATATTTCTATTCTCATTCTTTACATTTTACCATCAAGTCCGAGTACTCTTTTAACTTATTATTCTTTCTCTATTTTTTCATTTTAAAATCTAAGATTATTAATTGATGTTGGGTAGTCAAGCATTCACTTGCAATGACCTTATAATCTTTACAGTCCAAGCAATCTCGTTTTATTATAAAATAATAATCAATTTGTGTTCTTGAAGACCCATTTTTATAAGTGATAATATGTTCATTACTTTTTTTAAATAAAATATTAGCGATCAAATAATCATAAGGTAAGGAAAACTTTAAAATAATTTTACTCTCTTTATCAATCTCTCCAAAACTATACCCACTATGATGCTATTAAATTTTTCAGCAACACTTCCAACATATTAATTTAAATTTTCTCTAATAAATATTCTCTTCTCTTGAAGTATCCCTTGTATTAACTTTTCTAAATCATTTCAATTTTTTTCTTTATACTCACATTCAAACCTACTTAGGGGGCACACACGCTTATAATATTTAATACTCATTCCATTAATAACAATTTTTAAAACTATAATTCTATCTCTATTCTTCTTAACTTTTATTATATGATCCTTCAAACTTTGTCAAGAATTATACCTACTCCATTCTTAATTCTATTCTTACTAGAATATCAAAGTTTGAAACCTCTTTTTCAATTTTTTTTAGTTCTCTCCTAATTATTTTGCTTTTTGAAGGTACAAAATATTAATCTTCTTATGAATCATAATGTCTATTAATTCCATTAGCTTGCCTGTTAGGGTGCCTATATTCTAAGTCCCTAATCTTATCCTAATATCTTGAACCACCTTCTTTACCCACATCTGTCCCTTATATAGGAACCTTTGCTTACTTATCATTAAACTTGGGCACTGATACAACGACCCCGCACACTTTTTACTGTATTCAAGCAATACAATACATTGCTTCCAGAGAACGCCTTAGTTTTAGCGCAATTTTTTAAGGGATTCATATTACATTTATTCAACAAGTTTACGTTAGTTGCCAACTGTCTAATACAACCTCACAAGTTTGTTCGACAAGTGCTTGTCATTGCATAATTCCCATAAATTTGTTAATGATTTGTATGCCCATTACTATTGTTGCTGAATGATGTCACGGTTAAAATCCTTTATATAGATCTACTAGATTTTCATAAAGATTTTCTATAAACTAGTGACACTCTAGCTTTCATTGTTCATCTAGCATTATGCTATGACAGCAACGATGAGGTTTTTAAGCAAAATTCCAACATAAAAATACTTCAAGGGCTTGGAGAATTACAGTTCCTTACACTAATCTTTAACGAATTCTTGACAAAAGACTACTTATGGTGATTGATGGTTTATTAGAAGATAAACGCTTGCCACTATTTTAAAAGAATTACATTAATTTTGAATATGTAGTTAGCACCCATGAGTTTTCCCATCATTGCAGGAAACAAAATAAAGGGACAATGGCGAACAAAAACACAAATCAAAGGCAACAGTGACAGTAATAAGAAAGGAATGAAAAGAACCTGGCATTTTTCAGCAACTTGAGCAATCTTTTGATTGATATTTAAAGCAGCATGAAACATGTCATTCAAGATATGCTCCCAAAGTGGATTCTTTTTCACTTTCCACAAAAACGCATCAACCCTTCCACCACCAAGCAAATTCACTTTCTAAATCAATCATCAAAAAGCAGCAATTATATTGTTTTACTACATGACAGTTAGAAATGACAACGTAAGTAAACACAAAGTTTATCAGATTTTAACTGTGATATAAGTCATTGATGACTAGTTATGTTGAGTTTTAAAATTTATTTTCAAAAATCTGATTCAAAGCCTGGGGAGAGTAAGATTGTAATTGATTAACAGTCCACATAGAACATCATGAATCACACTTCTTATGATGGATTTCTCTCATATGGATCCTTAAGATGTTTCTTATTTGTGACGTGCTGTTTGGAGCGTTGTCTTAGTATTAAGTGGGCTAGGATAGTGGCGTCTCTTGGAAGCAACATGCCATAAACATGGTCCTTTAAATAAGCAATTGTTCTTGAAATTAAATAAGCAATTATTCTTGAAATTAAATAAGCAATTGTTGTAGAAGTGTGCTAAAGCGTTGGGTGAAGAAGTTAGGCTAAAGGCGGAAATGTTGGCTCTTTAACAGAAATGTGATGGAATTAGCGGAAACTGTGTAGGAGGAAAGTAAGCGTGACCAGTTTAAAATTCTGCCAGTGGAAGTTTATTGATTAAGGTGATGTTATACCTGCATATCCAAATATTCGTCTTTCCAAAGCTTGCACAGAATTTTCTGAGCTTCCTTCTTCTCTAGAAATGTGGCATCTGAAATCTATGAAGTAAAGGAGCTTCAGTTTCCACATTGTAGTATTTTCATAAAACAATGTGTTGTAACTAAGTTTTTTCTTTTTATTTTTTTATTTTTTTTTATAGCAGTGTTGTAACTAAGTTGCTGCATACTGGTCTGCATATTTAAAGAATGATATAGAAAACAGATTCGTTTGGATTTTTGCAAAATAGATGCTGACGCATAAATCCCATGGATGAGTGAAATATAAGGGATCATAAGAGCTGAAACATAAAAGTTATAGATGACTGTTGGGATATCTTTTGTATTTCCTTCTCTTTTGGAAATGAAAATGAAAGCTCATCATATTTCCTACGGAGTTGGAGGGTATACGCACATAAATCAGTGCAGGCCGACACATTCACCTAAAGCATGGAATGGGAATTTTGAACAGAATGTCAGCAGAAAATAGAAGTTGAGCAAAGTCCAATGACCTTAATTTCATGCGGGTTAACAAACTACATTTGAAATAAAAATTGCAACTAAGCTCCAACAATAATCTCCATCAAATTCATTTGAGCAAAAATCTAATCTCCTGCAAACCAGGAAAAAAGGAAACAACTGTAATGCAATTCACAAGGGTATCCAACAAATTACTCTAGATTGCTGCTCACAAGAAGAGAAACGATGCCGAGAAATTGACCTTCAAAATTGATACCTTGAGACTGCGTGAGGCCATGCCACACCAAAAAGATAATGAGTCAACCTTCAACTTTGCGAGTGTTGGGCATCAACGCGAGAGGCATTAACAGAAACAAGAACTTGTCGAGCCGACTGCCCAAAGAGAACATTGAGAAACCTTCCCACAAGAACTGAAGACCATCCTCAAGGACTTAGGAGATCACACCAAAGGACACTTTTCAAGACCACGTAGAAACTTCTCAAGCCCTTCATTAAGGACTCAAGACATCGATATGAAAGAATCTTTTGAAGGTCTTTTGTCGAAGACTCGATCTTCGAGATTTGGACTACAAGGCCTTAACATCAAAAACTTCTCGAGTCTTGAAGACAAAGAACCCACTCAAAATAAACAAGCTTTCGAGAGAAACATAACCTGTTGAATATTTCGAGAGAAACAACCTCACAAGAATTATAGAGAAACTCATTTGGTGAGGAAAAGAACCTCGAGAAACACACCACTCAAATTGTCATCTGCTTCCATTGAGAAAAGAAAACAAGTCCTAACAATGGAAATGCACTGTAGGCAAGCATAAGTGTAAGAAAGAAGGAACAAAGGATGTAAAGCATCCAATTCTATACCAAGGCAAGAGTCTAATTGGGATAAAGACAAAAGAGCAGCTTGTAGACTGCTTTTGTAATTGACCTCTTATAAATAGGAGGGGAGATGTAAACTAAAGCCTTAAGAGTGTTAAGGAGGAAGAAATGGAGTAAAGCAAAATATCAAAATAACCAAGAAGCTTGATTTAGATTCTTGAGAGAACAAATGTGCCTTCTCTTCTTCTTTCTATCTCCAATTCATCACCATGTCCATCTTCGTATTTTCTTCCTCAGGCGAGTGAGCAAACAAGTGAAGTGAGAAAGAGACAAAAAGCACAAATTTATTTGTCTATGATTAGAAGATAGAGTCTCTCTGCCTTCAGCTAGAACTCAAAACAGAAGTAAAGGCTGAACTCAAAACAGAAGTAAAGGCGTTGTGTTACTAATTGCTGATCACTTACCAGAATGTATATAGGGAACATACTTCTTGAATTTGTTTTTGATAACAATACTTGAAATTTCAAATTTTCATTCAATATACATAAAACTAAAACAAACATAAGAAAATGTTTCAGAAAATAAGTGGTTACCTGATCCATAGAAACGAAACGACCGGACTTAGTAAGCAACCTAAATATTCTATATGCCTCTTTCCCATATTTTTTCATGACCGCCGATTCAACCTATCAAAAGAGAAGCTATTATAGATTGTTGGCCGATATTATTGAGATTCATAAAATTATAAAAAAATATATTTTGAAATGTTACCTCATCATTTTGGCAACTTTCGATAATGGTCTTCAGTTCTAGGCAAACAGGTATGACACTGTCATATATGAACTTGAAAAAGAAGAATATCAACAGATGAAAGGCATATGGATGAGAACATTTACCAATAGTATATAGTGCCTCTGCTTCTTCAGTGCAAAAGTGACAACCTAGTTCTTCTAGGATTAGTCGAATATGTTCCATTGTCATAGAAATACCTCCCGGCTTCCCTCTTACACCTTCTAATATACTTCTCATTGACGACTTTACTGTAAAATTTAAAGCAGAGAATAACACAAATTTCGGAAAAAGATGAAAATGATCAACAAAGCAATTGACCTCAAAGAAACATTTGGAAATGGAAATTCAATTATTGTTTAAGATTTTGAGGATATTTGGACACGCGACATGAAGCTTGTTGCACTTAGAGCATTTCCTATGCAGAGACAACCACACAGGCAGGGTTGCTGCGAGAGCGCCTTGAAATGAAAATCTAAACATTCTAAAAAGACATGTTCTTAAGTTTAAATAGCCATATCATATGAGTAAAAAAACTAATCAAGAAAAAGAGATTATTTTTACATGTGCAAAAAGATAAATAGTGCATAAATGTTAACATGGTCATGTGTCACAATTTCTAAAAGTAGAATTATGAATTCTATATGAATAATGGAAATTAACATGCAAAAATGCATTCAGGTCTATTATTATGCATCTATAAGTAGTATACGTTGGTCTATATGTACAAAATTCATTAACTTAAAACCAAAATAAATTACTTGGACATCAAAAATCAGATCAAAAACAGCTGGTCCTTTGTCTAAAAGACCAATACTTGCCCTAGGGGCAAGAATTTTAGCTGTTTTACATAAATTAATTTCAAATAGAAAAGCTAAGCCACGAAATTTGTTTGATCCATAGCTTAATTTGTGGCTAACTGAAGTATATTTTCAAACAACTTCAAATTACTTACTTCTTCACCGCATATGTAAATATAGAATGACCATATCACAAGTTCCAAAACTAAACTAAATCTAGTTTTCAAAAAAAAAAAAAAAAACCTGAATCAATGATTTTTCCACTTTGACTGCTAGCCTCTATCATGGCCTCCAACACAATACCAGCATCAAGACTCAATCTTGACCTTACATTGGCCACGCAAGCCTACAAAAGGGAAAAAAACACACAAAGATTATAGTAGAATCATAAATAAGCAACATTTGGCATGTCAAAGAGCTAACTTAATTGCAGAAAATTTCGAAAACACAGGTACAGAAAAAGATAAAGAAAGCGCAAAATTTTAATATATTAAGTGTAAATATTTCAGAAGGGACAACATTTATACAAAAGAAAAGAAAACAATATCACTCTGTGACATATAAAACTTAAAACTAAAACAGAGTTTCTCATGCTAGCCACAAATTAGTAGTGGAATCATACCTTCTTTTTGAGACAATGCACGAATTTCTCATAGTTTGCTCGCCACAGAATTTCATTTGCATCAATTGTATTTTGGAACTCTTCATTATTCTCCACAGCGTCATGCTTACGCTGTTGATGAAACAATGTAGTTTAACGCAAAGAACAGAGAATTTTAGTGTACTCAAATAGCTATAGTAAAATAGTACTTAAAAGAAAAACCACTAAAATCTTAAAATGATAGATTATAAAAAACTTAACATGATCACCATATGACAATGGTGAAGATGAATCATATGTACATAAAGTTGCCACGGCTGCAGGAACTAAGGATTTTTATTATAGGAATTGAACAAATAAAAAAAAGTGAGTTGAGCGTAAAGTTTGCCTAGATATACTAGGACAAAAAGAAAAAAGTGGTGGCAGTGCAACAACCAACCTTACTACCAATTGAATCATCCAAACAGTTGCCTTCATTTACATCATTCAACCTTTCTTCACCTTCTTTAACACCAGAAAATCTATCAGAATCCGAAGGAGCAGCAGCAACCATAGCTTCTTCTTCAATGGTTCTAATTTCCTCACTTGACTATAGAAACACATTAAGCATATATCAGTATGACAGTACGCCATCAGAAGAAAACGAAATAGCAATTTTCTATTTGGAGTAAAAATTATAAACTAACTAAATTCATCCCAACAAAATATTTGTCTATTTATTAAAATACAATTCATAAGATAGTCTATGAATTGCATACTTACATTTTACAACTTTCAGTTAGGCAGAAACATTGGTCCGCTTCTTTTAACATTATCACGGTGCCATTAACAAACTAACATAAGCACATAAATGTAGAAAAGTTATTAAAAAATAATGCAAATCTATGAAACTTATGAGGGTAGCCTAACCATGTCTTTGATGATAACAGATCAAGCTGATCCTTCTTAATCTAATCAAGTGCAAGCAGAGATAATGTTTCACGTCTTCCCTCTCTTCACAGCTTTAACCCTCCCTCTGGATCTTTTCTATATTTGCTGAACAAAGAAGGAAACAATCTTTTCCCCCTTTTAAAAAAAATATTTTAGTAAAATGTGGTAAGGTGACATGGTGACAGTGGTGAATTTTCTCCTCCCGTTTTTCTATATTTAGGCATTTAGACCTTAAGTCGCTGACACTACCTAGATACAGTTGGCCCAAAAAATTCCCCAAGATGGAGAATTAATTAGGTTAATAAAATAATAAGGTATTAGATATTTGAGTAAAAAAGAAAGTATAAAGTATAAATTATAAGGTATTAGATATTTGAGTAAAAAACAAATAAAGAAAATTGCTTTATTTGTATGTGGTTGCTCAATTTGACTAGTGAATGTGGCCGCCATAACTGGCCAGGGCTCCATTTGGCCTGAGCTAAAGCCTCCTTGGTCAAACTAACCAGTTACTATAATTTAATAAGATAACTGTTTCCTTTCAACTTATCAAGCAAAGTTAATAAAAAGATCGATTGAGACATGCATGAATTTTATTAATTAAACCAATCAAACAAATTAGAGAAACAATAAAAGAGAAGACAAAATTTATACTTTCATGGTAGCTCGTATCCTTGTTTCTCTAGAATAATAATTTTATAAAACGGGCTTTGTCCCGGTGACTAAAGCAAATACCCTAACAAGCATTCCTTTTAGAAGCAAACCAATATCATTTTGCACAGACATAAGATCAACCCATACCAAATTTTTTCCAGACTCAAGTTTGCTCTTTTTAATGATTAACGAGCTCAACATTGAAACCCTAAACCAAACCTTTTCACTGGATCAATTTTAAAACTTTATACTAAACTTTTTCACGGGATCACATATGAAAACCTCACCACTCCTTTAACTAGGAAGTGAAAAACCTCCAAGAAGGAGGTAAGAAGCTTTTGACTAGACTAGCCACACACAAATACAACCTCAAAATAGTGAAATTATGCAAGAGAAGCTCTTTTACACTTAATGTCAAGACAACCTAATCAACAATACTGTAAACAGTTAATAACATTTAAAATCTAAAACGCAGGATTTAGATGATTGAATCTTTAAGGAAAAAGTCATTTTCAAAAAAGAATCAACTTTCAAAAAAAAGAAGAATATGAGAAAATATTTTGAAGAATATGAGAAAATATTTTGAAGAATAATTAGTCAATAAACCTTTCAAATAAACTCAAAATCTTCTTCAACAACAAATCAAATCTCATGAAAAATGAACTTTTGTTAGTAAGAACACAACCTAAAAGAAATGAAACTCTCTTTGAAATGGTTTGCAAATGTGTGCGCAATGTTGAGTAGAAGTAGAGAAATTAAGAAAAGAGAGCAAGTCAAGTCGAAACCACCAAGAGAAAAATGAGTTCTATATGGCCTATATGCAGGGAGGATAAGCTGATTCAATTTCTTTGTCCAAGGAATTTTTGAACAAGGAGGCAAAAGGATTGCCACCCAATGGGGATTGCCACAAACTAAAAGCCCCTGTTTGTTTGGCAGTTTAAAATTAACTTGGTTTAATTTTAAACAGACACGTCACATCACACATAAAATTTAATATTAAAAATTAACTTTATTTCACATCCTACATACATTACTAAAATAATAATTAACTTATATCACATCCCTCAGATATCTCAACATAATAATTAATTTTATATCATATCCTTCACATATCTCCATATAATAATTAACTTTATTTCACATCATTCACAACTTTTAATAAAAAAATATTTCTATCCAAGTTTAATTTTAATTTTGTTAAATTTAAACCTTACAAACAAACAGGCCTAAAGAGTTGATTAACCAACAGAAAATACCCAATGATCATGGGTAGGTGGGAGGTGGCAACAAAAGGACAAGTAAGGTCACTGCTTTGTCCAAAGGAAAAGGCAAAAAATACAAGTAAACTATTATTGAAAATGAGGAGTCACATGAAGCAGTCGTATTCACAAGGTGCCAAAATAAACACTCCTCACTGATTGTGCAAGTAAAGCCGAGCACACACAACGGTCAGTTCCAACTTGAACTAAACTTGTGGGTGCCAAAAATAAGCTGTCAAATAGAGATATTCGGTCATATTCACCATCCACATTGAATGTGGCTAGTCAATTGGACTGAGCACCTCTGTCAGGCACACAAAAAAATCAAGGTCACACATGTTTCGAGCAACAGCAAAAGAAAAAATTGAAAAACCACTAAGAAACATAATCAATGCTCAGTCAATTGGTAATAAGTGCCCAGAATCATAATTACACTTAGAAAATTCCCAAAATCTTCAAAAGCTTAATACAAACATTAGGATTGATCCAAAGTTGTTCTAGGCCAAATATGATTCATTAATCCTGGCATATCTAAATATGTTTACATAAATGATTCTAGGAAAGAAAAATAGTAAAAACCATGATGCTCAAGTCTTCTTTCCTTTGTGAACACTTTGCAATCAGGCTCGAATGCATCTTGGTTTTACTACAATAAAATTCTTCAACAATTTTGGCTTTGAGGACAAAAACTTGTCTTACACATTTAAGAATGATATCTGTCAATTAACCTAAAAGGATTGTTATTATCAAAACACACTAGGATCAAACACTCCCTTTTAATGATGACAATGGTTGTTTCTTTGTCGAGTTATTTTTAATTGGAGTAAAAGATAATATTTGATGTGATATTTTTTTTTTGAGATTTGTGAAAGATTTGAAATAAAATTAATTTTATTTTGAGATATGTGTAGAATATGAAATAAAGTTGATTTTAATGTTGGAGTTTGTATAAAATTTGAAATATTGTTAATTTAATGTTGGAATTTCTATATGATGTGACCCATAGGATCAATTTTAACCCACGTTAAAATTAACTTGGCAAACAAATAACACAGATAATTAATCATATAAATACAACTCCCCTTCGGTAAAGCAAGATATCAAAGCATATATTAAGAGGATATGAACTAACCAATAACCGCTATACAATAGAGCAACAATCATGATCACGAAAATATAGCAAGTTACAAATTGTGCATGACTATAAACAAATAAATATCATAGCATATATATATATCATATCAACAATATATTGGTCTCTAAGTATATGTTGTACTATGTCACAAAAAAATATCAAATGTTCCTTATTTTTTCATATTCCATCGAATGAATCCAAACTTCTCCCATGGTAACAAATGATTTTGGTTTCCTGCTCTTTGGCATCATCAAGAAGAAGATAATCGATAGAAGATAATGAGTGGGACCCCATACTTGCAAAGAATGTTCACCTAGAGGAAATCTTCTCCTTGGTTTGCTATCCATGGGCTTAGCCTCTATCTGTTTGGTGTAGTCAATTGGAATTAGTAGGTACTTGTATCCTTTAATAGTTGTAGGGAAAGAATCTAGGAATTCGAGACCTAGATGGCAAAAGGGGGGTGGTGGTGACAGACTAATCAAGGAATCCTATGGCTTTTGAGGAATTTCAGAAAATTGGAACCGAATGCACCATTTGACAGTCTTCTGTTTCTTTGTTGATGTTAGGCCAGAAGTATCCTTGGCACATAATTCTCTTGGCTAAGTTTCTTCCTCTTGAGAATGTACCACACTCGCATATGGATCTCTTTCAGCACTTCGGGCGTAGGCACTTCATTAGTAGTCTCGAGGACTTCGGTAGAGCAGATTATTGATGAGTACATATCTTGCACACATGAGTTTGAACTGTCTTGCTTCTTTTTGCACCATGTTCTTGGAGCGTGCCACTTTGAAGGTACTAAATAATCTATCCATCCAACATGACATAGCTTCGATTTCCATGACTTGAACTATGGCATAGGTTGGCATCTAGATGATCACTTTGCACGCTTTCAAGTGTCCATACTTGGTTAGTCGATTTACAGTCTGATTCTCCTCTCGTGGGATGCGAGTAATTTCCACCTTGAATTGTTTGATTAGCTTGTTGATTATCTAAGCGTACCATTTAAAGATCTAATCTTTTGTCACATAGATACCTCAAACTTGGCATACTACAAGAGGAATCACTGTAGAACTATATGCACCCAACTCCCAATCCATGTGCAAAGCGTAAGGCCTATGATCGATGCTTTATTCAACTTGGTTATTTATAACAGATGACCAAAGAAGGCCAAATTGTGAGGACTCCGATACGCTTGGAATTTTTGTACCGATGCTTCATCAACATGCGTAGTCCATGGGATTGACTAGGGCCTGCACGATGATGTTCCTTTAGGGTACAAAGTCGATATCAAACTGGCCTAGCTCCATGACCCACTTGAGAAGTCTCCTAATACTTCGAGAGAATGAAGTTCCGGAGTGGTTGATTGGTGACTATTTGAATGGAATAAGTTTGGAAATAAGGTTACAATCTTCTCAATGCCATTACCAATTGGACTGCTAGCTTCTCAATAACAAGGTACTTGGTGTTTTCATCGTTAACGAAGTGGCTAGTGTAAAATTCTAGCTTTTACTTCCCTTCTTTGATGAGGACTGCTATGATGGTGGTGTCAACTATGCAAGTTAAATGAACAAAGTTTCTTGATACATAAAAGGAGTTAATAATTAAGACTAGCGGGAAGGTGAGGTAGGTCTCTAAAGATTGGAATGATTTCTCTCATTCTTTAGTCCACCTCATGGCCTTCCTTTCTTGTAAGCATTTAAAGAAAGGTAAACAAACACTTGTCACCTGAGCGGGAGGTGCACTTGCTGCATGCTGCTACCTTGCCTTTCAAGCATTAAACTTGCTTATGGTCTTCTTGGAGAACACATATAATATCCAAAATGGCTTTAATATTCTCCAAATTGGCTTCAATGCCATGCAGGCGGTAGCCTAAAAAAATCTCTGATGCGGCTCCAAATGTACACTTGTGAGGGTTTAAGTTTCATCTTGTACCTTCATAGGGATTCCAAGGTCTCTTTCACATATTCGAAATGCTTTTCTAGACTTGAGCTTTCCATAAGAATATCGTTGACATAGGACTCCCTATTCCTTTACGTGAGGATAAAACTCTATTGATCACCTTTTAGTAGCGCTAGCATTTTCTAGCACAAATGACATTAATTTGTAATAGTAGGTTCTTTGGTGGGTAATAAAAGTCATCTTTTCCTTATACTCTATAGCAATCTTGATTTAATAATATCTAGAGAAAGCATCAAAGAAGCTAATGGTGGCACAATTGACAATTCAACTGGCTCATCAATGCATGCAAGAGGGTACAAGTTTTTCAAGTAGACACTGTTCAAGTTGGTGAAATCAATCAACATCCACCATTGTGCTTATTAATTAACACTATGTTGGTTAACCACTCAGAGTATTAGACTTCCCTTACAAAACCTTCTACTAGTAGCTTAATTGGCTTCAATGTTGATGGCAGTTTGTCGTTTGGTACAGAAAGATCTATTTTATTGTTTGTATGGTGTTGTGCCTTCGAGTATGTTAAGATAGTGCTTATTCACATCACGAACTAATCCAAGCAAAAACAATAATGTAATTTAGATGCAACTTGGCCACAGTGGCCTCATCATTTAAAGATGTGAGAGGACTCCTCTCCACCAACAAAAGCAATTTGCCCTTTAATGGGGCTTCCTTTTTGTTATCTTATTCTTCTTTGTGAGAAGGATGATGTGCCTCTACTGGATGAAGTTAGTGTACATCACTATCTGTTTGGGGGTATACCTTAATGGTAGCCATGCTAGCAGGTATACAAAAATGCATAGGTAAGGCGTCAAAAATGCATAGGTAAGGCGTTGAAACTAACATTTTGAACTAGTTCATAGATGGAAGGTCGTAGAGTGCATTACAGGTGACCAAGAACTCACAATCATGAACTCCACCTTTAGAGTGAAGAAAGCTACGTTATTGTCAAGTGAGTAGCAGGATAGTTGTGCACAAGGGAACCCTTTTCACTGTAAAGCTAGCAGTGATTGATATAGAGTCCAGTGGTCCTTAGTGATAGTACGTACTCATGCAGAAGTGAAGATGATGTCCATCAAACTCTCTGTGTCAACGAGTGCCCTCATGACATGGGGTATTACAGATGAGCACACTAATGACAATGACATCATCATTGCTAGAAGCCTGGAATAGTTGGGTAGGTCCCTTTTAATGAAGGTGATAAGCACCAGGACTCTTAGGGAATCTTTTTTGTTAAATACTAAGGAATCTTGTAGGTTCTTCCACAAAAGCCACATGCTTGCCTGTCATGGGAATGTGGCGCTTGACTCATGAGTTGGCCTCGTAGATGGTGTGGATTGCATTGTTGATCCTTCAACGATTCAGCGATGGAGCCAATACTTTCTTTCTTGTTGCTTCTATTTCTGTCAAGGCTGATATCTACTTCCTCTATCTAGCCTTTGGCAGTCTCTTCTTTCGACTCTTCCTCATCTCTTCTTACTTGATAGTGTTGTTTCTTGGTAAAGTCGCATAACCTCCCGTCCTGTGAGACTTTAGACTAAGGGTGGATTTTGAAGGCCCTGCATTCCTCAATGTCTTGGCCATAATCGACATAGTACATGCAATACATATCTTTGTTGGCGCCTTTTGTGAGGGATTTCAAGTAGGCCTTATGATGCAAACCTAATTGTAAACTGACTAGATACTTTGGAATGTTGTAGGGAATGCAATTTAAGTGAATGAACTCCACAACTAAACCTAAGGGAAAATTAGCTGAATTAAAAAAAGCCAGAAACTAGTGAAACATAGAGCTAGAAAGGAACTTGTGAGTTAATATAGCAATGATTAATGTATAACCAAAAGGTAAGAGCTAGAAATGAAACTTACAGCATTCAAAGCATATTAACTAGAGATGTTTTAATTTAGAACAAACTCAAACAAGAGATGATCATCATCGCTATAATGAGCCATGCATCCATATATGTTCATAAATAAAAGCAAATGGGAGAGCACATGATTGTTTTCTAGCCAAGAATAAACATCTAGATAAGCATATAGGTGGGAAAATAAATAACGAAAATGGATAAAAATATATAGAGAAATGTCGAAGAAATGATACAGAGGGGTATCACAGGGAATCACCCCCTGATTCGTGGATTGGATCGGCATCAAACGGAGCAAAGTGTCAATGGTGGCGGCAGTTTTGACTTTCGGCAGCGTCGACGGCATCCTAAGGAGGAGGTGGCGACCCGTATAGAAGGGCAGTGATAGCTACTGCACTCTCCAACGACAACGATGTCCATGCGAGGCGGTGACAACCCTAGATCAGGGCGACAACGACCTTAGGGAAGAGCAGCGATGGCAGGGATAAGCAAGGGCGGCGACAACGACAAGATGAAGTCCCAACTTGGGAAAGGCTCAAAACCCTAAGTTGATCTCCTTTAATCCCTACCTCATCAAACTTGCTATATATAGCCCAATTCCTACAATTATGGCCATTAGATTATCTTAGGTTGATCAAATGGTCATGACTAAAGGAAGGGTTTTGGGTTATAATACGGGATATTTAGCCTTCATGCCAAAATAGGCCTAGTAACTCTCCCAAAATAAACCCAAACTGAAAAGCCCAACTACCCCAACACATGATACATATCTAATAAGAAGAAAATACAAAATAAAAAAATGGCATCATAGCTGCATAGGCTTGTAGGATGGCAGTGCAATCCTCCCATGAGTCATACTTGGCGCTGACGATGAAGTCGGTATTGGTGGCGCTCTGCATCATCTTGACCAATCAAAGTAGCAAAGAGTTTCGTCATTAAACGACTAATATATAGTCTGACGCCATCAGTGCAGCAGCACTTGCCATCAGAAGTTCTGGGTTACTTGCGATAGTTATCATAAGAGTGGTCTCTCCTCATGTCATCATTTTCTCTTTTGCATAACCATTTAAACTACCATTGCAAGGTTGTTCCTTTTTGTCACCTCTCATTTTTCTGACTTCCACCTTATAGTTCGTTTCTTCCTCGCAAATGAACGGCTTCACCTTCTCAAGTAGCTCCATTGTACCTCACTTTGGAAGGGGCCTCTCCTAATAGTATTGAGAAATACAAAGCATATAGTCTCATTGGTGGCTCCTTCAGTCTTGGCATTCAACTTAGAGAAGTGAGAAATGAAGTTTCACAACATCTGTTCTAGATCTCAACGGATCTTGTCGAGCCTCAAAGGATACAAACTTGTTATAAAGCTCATGGATGAATAATTCGAATGTGCTGATGGATCTAGCAAAGAGTGGGGTGAACCAATTCAACAAATTCCCATCAACTCTCAAACAAAAAGCTGACATTTATATGCATCTAAGATATTGGAGGATATCAGTGATAGTGACATTGTCCTTTGAGTTGGTGAGTTCATCGTAGCTGTTGAACTTTGGCTCTTTCAAGTTAATAGAAAGCCTATAGGTTACTCATCCGCATTGGTTAACTCTGCAATGCTAGGGCAAAGTTCTCTCATCTCTGTATCACATTGCTGGGTTGCTTCAAGCACGGTGCTCTCGAGTTTACTGGATGAGGACATCATTGTAACATCCTGCAAATTTTACTTTAGATTTCTAATAATTTATTTTATTGTGATGTAAATTAATTTTATATATGTGAAATGATTTATTTAAAATTAATATACAACAACAGCAATAAATAAAGCTTTTAGCCCACTAGGTGAAGTCGAGTACATAAATTCTTTATTTTCATTGCATTCTATCAAGAGGATTTAATTTCAAATAAGCATGATCATTTTTTATAGTTTCTTATCATATTTTTTTTAACTTTCCTTTTCCTCTTTTTACATTGACAAGATCCAATAATCCAATTTTACTTACTGGAGCTTACATCGACCTACGATTTATATGTCCAAACAACCTAAACTGATTCTCTCTGGGCTTATCCTAAATTAAGGCCACTCCAACCTTCTCGGGGATATAACCATCATCTTATCCGTTTGCGCATATCCGCTCATCTACCTTAGCGTCCTCATTTCTGCAACACTTATCTTATTTATGTATTTCTGCTTTAAAGGCCAACATCTAGCACTATATAACATCGCTGGCCAATCAAAATCTCCATAATAACTTGAATGTAAGTAGTGCAAAAAGCATACACCAATGAATTTTTTCTTTAATATGTCCAGATAAAACCTCCACAATAAATGTAAAGAGATATGAACTTAGAGATTAACCTTAATGCAATCCAATTGAAATAAAAAAATTCTTAATCAAATCTTGTGTTTGAACATATGTGATAGCCCATTTATTCATGATCTGAATAACTTGAGTGTAAGTAACACAAACCCCTTTCTTTTCTAAAAATCTCTAGAGCATTTCCCTTAAGATTTTATCATATGTTTTTTTTTTAAATCAAAGAAAATCAAATGCAGATCTTTTTTTCTCTTACTAAATATCTTTATTAAACCTCTCAAAAAATAAATAACTTTCATAATAAATCTATCAGACATAAAATCAAACTAATTCTATGATTTCGTTTTTCCTTTAGATTCTCCAACATATCTTTTGTAACCTTATGAATACAATTAGTAACTCTCAACCACATAAAATTAGCTTCACCTTCAATGTCTAAACCCCTTCCTTCCGCCACCAACCTATGTGCATGAAGAATAAGTTCATTTCATTCATTTGTCCAAAGAACTTTCAAATCCACTAAGGAGAATAGTCTCACAAGATGATAACAAATTCAACATCGAATGGGGGTTGCCTTGACATAGAAAATTTGATTAACCAATTCAAAGTAGCAAAGGACCATGGGCAGGTGGAAGGTGACAACAAAAGGACAAGCAAGGACAAATTCATGTCCAAAAAAAAAACTAAAAAATGCAAGTGAACTGTTATTTTGTGTTTGGTCAGTCATATAAAGTTGTATTCACAAACTACCAAACTAACAACTCTTCTGAGAATTTGTTCAACCAATGTGGTCGATGCCACTACAAAACAGAGAGCTTCAAACACATTCATCGTCTATAATGAATCTATCTAGTTAATGTACCAATAAACTTTGGAAGGTGCACAATGAAAACAACATCACATAGGATCCAACAACACTCAAAACAAAATTCTAAAAAACAGTAAGAAAAATAAAGCCCAATCACATTGAATATGATCGCTAAAGGTGGCTAGAATCACAAAGATAAGAGCCATCAAGTTTTCTGAGCAAACATTAGTACAGAACCAAGCAAATACATGTGCTCAATAATTTGCAAATTTATACATACATACAAACATTACAGATCTCTCCTATTTTCAGTTTAAATGTCACTGAGTGTAAACTATAGCAATTGTATTTTTCAACCTCAATGAATGATTTACAGCTTACTCGCACACTAGGCTAGACGGGAGGACACAGACAAAGAAATTGTCAAATGATACTTACCTTGACCTTCTTTCTAATAACTTCTTTATCATTATCCTTGGGCTCAAGGAAAGGATCAGCCTTGGGACAACGCTCAACATAATTTGCATGCACAAGTTCATTAAATTTAGCTAGCACATCATCTCGCTTTTCTTTGCCTGTTAAGATATAAACATTGGACCTGTCATAAAAATGTCAATTGATAAACAGAACGATTATGAATAAAAAAGAGATTCATACCTCCACTTAGGCTTGATGCTCGTTCATAAAAAGAAATAAATGCAAGTCTTCCATGTTGAAGAAAAAGTGCAACAAGCTGTGCATACTGCAAAAGACTAAGACTAATCACGGATTAACTATGTGAAAAGCTCAGATAAAAAACTTAGCCAGAACCCGCTTAATTCAAGCTCAAAAGATAGGCATGGCTGTCTTTCCATTTTGCATATAATATAGAACATACTCATTAACATAAGTTACATCAAGATAATAAACAAATGATGATTAAGTATGTTTCCAGCTTTAATGCATGATTTTCAAACAATGATTCCATTTATTCCCAGCATCTTGAAAAATTCCAAGAACCACTTTATCCAAGCCCTCAAGTCTCTTTCAAGCATTCAACAAGTAAGATTTCTATATAATTAAACGAAAGCTCTTGGCACACAATAGTCAATGAGAAAGTGGTGAATCTTATTTATTACACACAAAAAAATGTAAATGATATTTTATATTTATATGCAACAAAATTAATTAGCAAGTTATTTAAATTAAGCGCAAAATATTTTCAAAATAAATTATATGATAAATAAGATTCTTAAATCTCATAAATTAAAATATTTTAAAATTAAAATTAAACTAAATCATCTGATAAATAAGAATTTATCAAATTAGATTACAGAGTCAATTTAAACTAAATAGATTAGATCCAGGGTTCAAGAATTTAGGACAAATATCTCACACTTAAATTCAACAGTAATTATCACTCAAATAAATGTCAGATCGCGCAATTAGAGCCAAATAAATAATCCAATTAAAGAGAATAATTTTATATTAAAATCAAATAATCAGATTAATTTGATTCAGAAAAGAAATTATACCTTAGCCAAAAAAATTCAAGTAGTAACGATGCAGATGAGGCAAGCGTCTCGGGTCAGCGTCTCGGGTCAGCGTGCTCGAGTGGTAAGTTTCTTGGGCAAAGTAGCAAGCCGAACGATGAAGAAAATGACGAGTCACCTCACGCTGGTTGGTGAGGCAGCGCGCAGCGAAGGTGGGTGCGTGCCAAAGGCAGGGAACGAGAAGGCAATGTTGGAGTCAGGCAAGCTTCCGAGATGGGGGAGTGCGCAAAGTGCTGGAGGCGCTCAGAGATAATCCGAAGAGAGAGATAGAGCAACAGATGGAGGAGATTTTTTGTTTTTGGAAAGTGGATAATTAAACTAATTTGGAGATTCTCACCAAAGGCTAACCCTACTCTTTCCTTCAATTAAAAACATCGACCCCTTAACCCGGATCTAGGCTTTGAGAAAACTCAAATATAATTTCATTTATTAAATGCTACTTACTATTACAATGCAAGACGAAGATCTTATGGAACTAATTCTATTATAATAAAATAAAATCAGCTCCAAATATGACGAGTCTTCAAATCTCTCAAATCTGCTCTAAATTAAATTAAATCAAATCAAATCTAAATAAAACTAATATAGAAATCTCTAATAGCTCTAATTAATTTGAATTTAAATTTTGGTTCAGCAGTTGATCCGTGTGCACACTAAGTGGTGAGGTGGCTACAAGCATGATTGATGACAAGATAAGGCAACATCAATTTCAAAAAAATGTTTGCAATCATTTCAAATTTTTTCATCAACTTTCAAACACATATTTTATCTTTGAATGCAACAAGAACCTACCTGCGAACAATTCTAAGGTCGCTAAATGTAAAGAGGACACCCAACAAGAAAAGAAAATTGATTTAAAAAAATTCATAGTGTTTGCTGAGTTACTCTTATCTTCTTGTTGTTGGTTGTTGTTGTTGTTGTTATTGCCGTTCTTCATTTAATCCATTTGATCCAACCACATCATTTTGATCTGGATTAAAAAGATCCTAACTTGATCCTAGCCTAAATAAACCGGAACAAAATAGAGATTTACAGGATTAGAAGGAACATAAGGACAGTAGGTTGCAAAGGATGAAGAAATGCCGGCAAACGACAAAGCAAGAACAACGACTAACTAAAACAAAAAAAGAAAAAATCAAAATGCTTAATAACCTGATCACCAAGGTGTTCCTTTACAATTAACAGGAACTTTGAGAATCGCATGCGGTGAATGATGTTGTCGAAGATAGCCATGTAGGTGGTGACGGGCTTAGCGGTGCCGCCCATCCCAACTGAAAAAAACATTATATACATGCTTCAGCAGGATCGATCAGTCACACAACAAGCATGCGAGAATGGATTGAAGGCAGAGAAAGGATCGAGTAGAGAGAGACAGAGAACCATGTTTTTCCGTGGAGAAGGCCTGAACGCAGTTGTGCTGGATCAGCACCAGCAGGCAATTCCTGACCTGTCTCCTGGAGAGATCGGTGAAGCGGCAAACTTCCATTAACGAGAGAGAGCCGCGGCGGAGGAGACACTCGCAAACATGCTGCAGTATTATAGGGTTAGGGTGTAACGCAACGGGCTAATAACAAGGGGTGGTCGGAGGCTTACGGCGACGACATCGCCAAAGTGGGCGGCGATCAGGGACACGGCGAAACTGATTCCCTGCTGCCCCACCATTGCCGACACCTACTGAAGAATAAGCAAGCCGCCGCAGGCCGTTTCTCTATCACGCCGTCAAGGTGCTCTTTGGCGCCGCAAAAAGGTAAGACGACATCGACGGACGCAGGCGCAACAAGATGTACCTCAGAATTCTGAATTCTGCACTACTTTCCAAAAAAAAAAAAAAAAAAAAGAAATCTGAATTCTGCACGAATCTAATTTAGGCGTGAATGTTGAGTAAAACAGGGTTTTTAATAAACTTTATATTTAACTTAATTATAAATTAATAAATATTTTGGTTGCAGCGAATAAATTTACGTTAATCTGTAATTTTGGAAATATAATAATTTTAGAAATAAAATTTGCAGACTAAGGCTGCATTTGGAAAACTTTTTACTATTAAAAAGTATTTTTTTATATAGCTAAAACATAAAATTATATTTGATAAAATAGCTATTTAACTGTTTTCAGCTATCAAAAAGCTAAAAAACAGCTGTAGAGAAAAGCTAAAAAAAAAAATTTTGAAAAAATGATTGTGTTCTAATTAATTATGGACAAAAATGTTCTTAACATTATTTATCTCTAACCGAACGCATCTTGTTAATCTATAGAATATATGTAATAAAAAGTATTTAAATTATGTCTAATTTAATCAAAAATAAAAATATTCTAGACAGCATAGCAGTTTAACCAAACAGTTCTGCTTTTGATGACAGCTTTTAACAGTAGTTTACCAAATATATAAAATAGCTTTATTTAATAATACTTTTTTATATAGCTATACAGTATAGCACTTTTTTATACAGCACATTAATGTCAAATAGAACCTAAAATTTAACTAAAGTTCCACAGTTACCAACCGGTTATCAAATAAAATGAATAAGGGTATATTTATTATAAAGAAATAAAGCCTGAAATCTAAATCTAAATTGAAGAAGAGTTGTTAGGTATTATGCTCAAAACAACGTGATTATAATTATCGCAAAAAATAAAAATTGAACCTTTTCAAGCTTTAATGAATTTCTTCAAAATATAATTTCTAAGTTAATAATTAAAATTAGAGAACTATAAATTTAAATCCAGAATAAATTCATATTTCTCAAAATCTGATCAATTAATATATTTCAACCTCAGTAAACCTTCAAAGCCGCATAAATATTTTAAATCCCTTCAAAAAAAATATTTTTTTATATTAATTAACATAAATTTAGAGATACGACTTTGAAAGTATTTTATTATTTTATTTTTATAATTTTATTGAAGAAGAGAAGATAGTCTTTCAAAGAGCATGATGAGAAAAACCGGAGCTAACTTATAACTAATTCATACGAAGTCCAATACGATTAAATTATATTTTTTTTTTTTGGTTCATTTCAATGTGGGCTTATAAAGCTTGAAAATAAAATTGTGAAATCCAAATGCCTACAAGTTTAAAGGAATAATGAAAAGCATAAATATGATCTACGCCATAAAAATCGGACCTCATTTCCCCTATTAAGTGAAATCTCAATTAAATTTCATGGACTTTATTGAAATAGTGGTCAAACCTTAAACACTTATCATAAAGAAATACAAACTCATAAACCTAAGTGAAAGAATGATCAAATTTAAAGGACCCATATAATATTTACTCTAATTAAAAACTACACATAGCTCCATTCTACATATATTTTTTATTTGAATGCTAGAATTGAAACATGTACAACACTAAAGAATGATCAGAGTAATAATCTATAAACATGTTCTAAATTTTAATCAAGCTCTCTCTCTGTATAAAGAAAGAATTCATAAATTTTAAACAAATAAGCATGTGGTATATGAATTAAACTTCAAAGAGATGATAAAGTCTTTGTATTTAGCACGAATATAAACGAAAAGAAATGCAGAAATTTAAGGGAAAGGAAACGAAGTGATTAACATCTTCCACAAAATCATAACATAGATAAATATTTGATTTTTATAGTTTTCTTCTGCATACTACAAACCGCACATAATGTCACCTGCATTAAAAACAATAACCAAAAAATCTTCATTCTAATTTACATTATACGATAAAAATGTATCATTTAAAATGTTGCCAAGAAATTTTGCCATGGATGTAAAATGAAAATAAATTTTAAAAAAAATCAACATAAGAGATTACATTAGCCTAGAAACAACATTCAAAATTACAATAAATGCGGATTAGTGTTATGTTCTTCTGAACTTTCTAGCCCATCAAAATGTAGAAGAGAATGTCAAGAATAGACAATTGGGGTTTAGGGGTAGATTACTTGTGCCGTGTAGGCGTAGCTGCCTTGAGAGCCTTTTAGACTTGAGCCGTGCCTTCAGTGAAACGTCCCATCAGGACCTATTCCAAAGCCTTTTGGATCGGCAAAGACGTTTTCGAGTAGCTGGCTACGGGGAGGATGTGGGTTTGAATCAGCGAATTGGATAGTCTCTTCAATAACTTCATCAATCTTTCTCGCGATAAGCTTCAGCTCAGATTCAGCGGCTAGATTGTGTTCAAGAATGTACTCTTCGGGCCTACAGTGGCGTCTCTTGAAGCATAATTAGACTTCTCACCTGCGAAGACCTTCTTTTTTAGACTTAAATGGGGCGTTAGCACAAATGAAAAATAGCTAAACAAAATGACAAAACTGAAATGGGTACAAGCACAAAAAATAAATAAACAAAATGATTGCAAAGAAAAAAATATTTAAAACAATATTTCAAAATATTATAATACCCGTTGTTAGGATCCTTAAGCTTTTAAGACAGTTGATAGCACCAAGGATCCCAACAACTGGTCTAAAAATAGGTCTCGGGTTCAAATTTCGGCAATATATTGAAAGGGGAATTGTTAGGAAAAGCAATGATTGGATGGCCTGAGCGTGACTATCACTGGCTTAATACTATCATCTTGCTTGACATAATTTTAGATGAGTGTGCCACTATTGAAAAGAAGGTTGGGTTCGACTCGTGGTGTGAGCACACTATAAGTGAATTGATTGAGTCATTCTTATCAGCTTAAACTTTTAGAAAAGTTAATTGCACCAAGGATCTCAATAATGCTTTAGTATATTCCAAAATGGCACCTCAACATTATGGACATACAGGTATGTGATAGCTATTTTGTTGTTGGAAAGAGGTTTCCAGAAGCTAATGAAATCTACTGATATTAAGTAGCTAATTAGGAGTTTATAAAGAGCTACATGAGAATTTGATGGAACCATACCAGTTTATGAATGAAACTGCAACCTGCCTCATGAAATAAAAGAGACCCTACCCATCATTTGGTTGGAAGACAACTTTTGGGCTAAAGAGAGACACCAATGATTTGAAGTACACTATGACAAAATAGATTACAAGGCCCTTGTTCCCCAAGTGAGTGGTAACAATAAAAAAAAATGCAATAATAAGTTGGAGGTCCTGCAGATTTGCCGGAAGCGTCGCATTAGAATAATGTAAATGGAAGAACCAATGATGGTTGCAAGGTTACAATAGGGAGTTGAAGTGCTTATAATTAGGATGATCCAATTGACTCGTGGCATTTAGGTTCTAAAATTTAATGTTTGATGTCATGTTTTGCTAAAATATCATTTTAAGAATGTAATTGGATTATTTTTATAGTTTTTAGCAACTCAAAATATAATTTAAAAATTTATTAAAACTGATTTGAATTTAGAATAAATAAATTTGAATTTAAGTTTCAGAAATTGGACCTATTTATGAGAAGATGAAAAATTGGAGACCAAATGCCATTTTCACAATAACTGGGATAAGAACAGAGCTACTGCCACACCGCCACTCTCTGTTTCTTATGCCTTTCACCGAGCGCTTTCTCCCTCCGTTCGAAACCCAATCAGAGGACGCCACGTGTGCCATACAGCTGGATCCGAGCACACGTGACACCCTCTGATTGGGCATCCGAACGACGCGCGACGCACCCAATAATTTTCCTTCACTGAGAGAGTCATCTGCTATCTTTTTTTGGTTTGACGACCTTAACTCTATAATGTCCCGCTCCTTTCATTCAGATATTGCGCTAATGAATTCAACGAGTTTAGTTCTCTTTCTGCAGAAAGATAACATATTTTATCTGCTTTGATTAACTTATGAGATATTGTAATAAGGTAGGCCAGTTAGGTTTATCATGAAAAATATTAAATCGAATAACACTCTATACCAAACATCAAAATAAGCAGCTCATGGTAAAAAAATGTGACAATTAACCATGTAGAATTGCAAAATATATACACACCGATGAATCCTAATTACAATAAAAATGACACGTAGAATCTCAGTAACAGCAACATACACCAAACTAAATTGATTCCTCCATAATACGATCCCCAAACTAATTCATTCTGTTCAGTCAGAGCACTCCCCTGACAAATCAGTAAAACTGAAGCTCAAGATGAGTGAATCCGTCCCAGTGTAAAGAGAAAAATCTCTCCCAGTTTTTCTCTGGTGTGCAAGTTCACAAGATAAGAGAGCTAGAGATTGTCATCCTCACAAACCAATACCAATAGTGAGTACTTGACCTTGAGAGAGATCCTCCCTCCTTCCATACACAACTTCGCACCGGTCACCACCCAGTAACCTGGGAGGTCATCCGGCCCCCTCGCTATCTCCGTAGTATCTATGAACCTAGCTAGTTTTGGGACTCTAACTGGCACCGGAGGACCGCCTGGAAATATAGCGGAATTCACTTCCACCTTGGGCTTGGGTGGCGGTATAAAACCGGTACTGAACCGTGTACTAATCATGGCCGAGATTAAGCCGGATTTACGAGAGATGTTGCTTGGGCCATCCCACTCGGACCGGCGAATCCGCATGTAAGCCATATGGGAGAAACCGAGCCGGAGGAAGAGCACCCTCCTCATTCCAAACTCCTTGATCTCAAGCCATGCCTTGGTTACGACGGAGGCCGACTCCTCAATGTGGCCCCCACCGTACTGGATTGGAGCAGTGCACACGTGGGATAGGAAGGTCCAATTGATGGGCTCGAAGTATGCTCGTTGGTTGGCATCGAGGTCATCAGATGTGTGAGTGTGGTCGTCAGAGAGTTGTAAGATGCTGGGGAAGGTAGAGAGATGCTGCAGATGAATGGCCAAGCAGTCATTCCTCCTGCCCTCAAGGTAGAGGCGAATCCCGGTTACTGGTTTGTTCCCTGAATCAACCTGAAACATGTAATGGTGAATATGTCTCTTCATATAAAAATGCATGGGAGATGAAATTACAAACTTCTATAATTCTAATCTCCGCCAATAATACTTAATAATAAAAAAAAGAGGCTTGTTTCTCTTTTTCAATAAGATTTATTTTAATCTTAAAATAGGCTAAATTCTCTTGTTAAATGCAAAGGGCATGCTGATAGTACAACAATGGGATGGCAAGCATAAACCAAGTGTAGACATGTACCTCAAAAGAACCATAAAATGATATTTAACACCTCTTTGGTAAATGGAAAAAAAAAAACATGACAAAAATAGTTATTCAATTAACAAAAAAATTTAAAAACTATTTTATACCTTATCCTACATAAATTTCAATATTAAACGATCATTTTATTTCACATTTTACACAACTTTCAGTAAATCAACATTATTTCATAGTTATAAAAAAATTAACATTATTTTACATCCAATATAATTTTTAATATAACTAATTTATTCTATTTCTCATCATACACATTTTTCGAAAAAACAATAAATTTTTTTCAAACCGTTTTTTCTTTCCTCCAATCAAACCAACCGAGCAGGCATTATTTAATTGTGGAGAATTTGGGTGATATAAGAGAAGGGAAATGTTACATAAAATTTGCCTACATTTACAAAGCAATTAAAGACAATTTTATCTCAACTTTAGCACGTGGCTTCATTTTAAATAAGAACTCCAATGAAGACCAGGAACATAACTTTAAAACCCTTGCTAGTTTTAAGAATCCAAGTGCAATATAGTCAAAATTATTGGACTTATGAGCAATGGGGACGAAACCTCAGAATCTATATGCAATATACATAACTTCCTGGTGCCACTTGTGGTCCTTCGTCACCACTGTTCGGCTGTGTGTTGTTCGACTTCGTGTTGAATGACACAATAAACAAAGACTTTAATAACACCCTTAAAAAATGAACTATGTTATTCAACTTTGGATTAGAATTTTGAACAAACTTGAAAGCAATACAACAAACTATATTAGTCTAACAAGCAACTCATTATGAGATGATTAAAAATGTTCCGCACGATGAGGTTTTATGTAAGTTCTAAATCACACGATTGTCACAGGCATGACCACTAACTCAATATTGAGAGATGGAAGGATTCATCTCCTAGAACTAACTAAACCCAAGAGGATACTGGAAAGAACTTGGATTCCTTTGTCTTCTTCAACTCTTTTCTTTGATAGTTTTCAAAGTAATCTGTTCATTTGGCTAACTAAAATAAAAATTAACTTCACCATTACACGTCATAGCCAGTGATGGATCTTCGAGGAACCCCTGCAAACACTTTATTTTGGAAAACCTCCCCTTTGTAGAAGTCTCTCTATATATTTTCACCTCCAACCATCTCCTTTATATAGGAGAGTTGGTTTCTCCTCGAGAACACCAAGAGATGAGAAGCAGCATGCCTGCACCTCCCTTAAGCCCTATGCAGCATGCTTGGTCTACCTTTACCAAGTTCTAAAGGCAACGATTTGCTTGAGGTTGCCTTTTGTTAGAGATTTGTTTCTGTTTAATTTCCTTCTTGGATAACGCATTCACCAACTTTCAGATCTAATCGAACAACAGGCTTGTCTAGAAATCATCTCGACAAATGATCATCCCAAAGACTTCTTTTAGGCTAATGTCTTATTCGACAAGGTTGTTCAACAAGCCATCTTTGACTCCCTCGATGCTCTCATAAGGAGACATACCCAACAACCTTCCACCGACTTACAAGAGAAACTCCATAATTCTTCGATAGACTTTATATCTAGAGTGACTTGCCATCCCTGTCATGATATCCGATGCATTTTCATCGGTATGGATCGTTAACAACACTATCTTCTCTTCAAGTACATTGTGAATCCAATGGTATCGAACTTTGATGTGTTTAGACTTTGAATGTTGACTCAAATTCTTTGTTGGATGGATGACACTTTGGTTGTTATAATACAAAGGACTTACCTTTTGTTGTTACCCATTTCTTCAAGAAATTTTCTTATACATAGCATCTTCTTACATCCTTCCATCGCTACTAAGTACTCAGCTTCAGTTATCAAAAGTGTTACCAAAAGTGATAAGTTTTTTGTAACTTAGATTACCACGGCACAACCCCTGCAAAGTTGATTAAACATCCAAAGGTGGATTTTCAAGTATCGACATCTCATCAACATAACAAATGACCTTCAGTTCACTCTTTCGAAACACAGTGTCGTCTTGTTTGTCCCTCGAGGATACCCAAGGATCTACTTGATTGTAGCCCAATATTTTTTCTTTAAATTAAAGAGATATTTGCTTACAACATCGACTAATTGGGAAATGTCTAGCGCCAAACAGACCATTGCATATATGACTCCCTACAACAGAGAAATAGGGGACATTCAACATCTTTTGCTTGAGAGCCGTGGAGGAACACCAACTTTTTGACAAATAAAACAAACTTTCTAAAATAATATCAACAGGCTTCGCTTTGTCCATATTTTATAACTGCAATACCTTTTCGACAAAGAACTCTTGCGATTGCCACAGTTTCTTCGACAAGAGATCGCTCTTGATTTTCATCCTTGGCATTTGTCTAGCTGACCCAAGGCCTTTAAGGTCGAACCTGCTATTGAGCTCAACCTTCAGCCTTTTGATTTGTTCGACATCTCTACCAATCACTAGCATATCATCAACATAGAGTAATATGAAAATAAAGTCATCACTTTTAAACTTCTTCACATAGATGCAATGATTTGATATGGTTCTTCGATACTTGTGCTCAATTATGAAGAAATCAAGCTTTCTATATACATTGCCTTACAGCCTGTTTTAACCCGTACTAATTCTTCTACAACCTACAGGCTAACTCCTTATTTCCCTTCACTTTGAATCCTTCCGGCCGCTTCACAAAGATCTCTTCGTCTAGCTCCTCGTGCAAGCACACAGCCTTCACGTGAAGATGTTCGACTTTGAGATTCAAGCTTGTGGCCAACCCAAGCATTGTTCAGATTAATGTCATCAATCTCATGCTTTTGTTCGACCCATTCTTGTGAGATAGCAGCCTAAGGATCCATTTAATTATAGCTCAATTCATCTTTTTTTTTTTGGCAAACTCTTTGACACAGACTTCTTATGCCAAGTTCCGTAGGTTCAATATCATATGTCAAAACTCCCTCATGTATTCGCCTCTATTATCAATGAGAACAGACCCATGTCTTCCTGGAGTGGATGTCAAGGAAGGTAACGAAGTGAGAGGCTTCATCATGAGACCTTTGACCTATTTCGCATACATCAGAGTACAATACACTTTCTCCAAAGGATTATTCTCCATCATTTCTGCAGGCAATTTCACAAATGTTCCTTTGTTTGCTTACCTATAAGACAATCAACATACTTATCAAAAAAAGCATACTTATCAAGGTTACCTTCGCCAGTTGGAATAAGGCTCGTCTTCTTGAGGACTTCAAGACCTTCCTCACTCATGTGGCCTAACCTGTTGTGCCGCAGTGGCTTTTCGACAACCTAACTACCCCCATCACGGGAATCAAACAGATTTTTGCCTTCACCTTGTAAAGCGAACATCACTTCACTCCCCTTTAATGTAATAAGGGATCCTTTTGTAAGCTTCTATCCTTTAATGTACTGATGTACCATTCTTCGTCTAGATTTCCCGTAGAGATCAGATGGAGACAGATGTCTAGCACTTGTCGAACATCCTTCAATGTCAGCTTGCATCCCAAGCTAATTTCAAGCTCAATGATCTTTAACACACAGCTATTGCTTATTTCAACAACTATGAAGTCGTGTATGTCAAAAATAGTTCTCTTCAACATTCTACAGGGAAGGATGCTCTGAAGTCAATTACCCATACCATGTCATGGCCAGCAAGCCACTCACCTTCTCTTCCACAACCAAGAAAACCAACAATTAGTCTTTGACTGTGGTTGCAGTGACAACCTGAAGACAAGGTTGTTGACTTTTCGTCTTTCAACTCTTTTATCCTTCTTCCACTTACGACATACTCTTATCATAAGTCCTAACTTGACGCAGTAGTAACACCGGAGCGTCTTTCCCTGAGAATGATTTTCCTTAAGATTTACCATAATCTTAGGACTTATCTCTTCGATTTTAGCTTTTCCCTCTCCATTTAGCCTACGAGGGGATTCATTATTTGACGATCCTTGTGTTCTTTGTCTTGTTTCCTCATTTAGTAGACAACGAAGTTCACTGACAGTACTCCATCTGGTGCTGAGTTACTAAGGAATGAGATGAGAGTTTCCTAGCTTTCTAGTAGAGAATTGAGCAGAAAAGCCTGTGCCATTTTCAATGCAGTAAGTTGGTTGAATGTCCTCTGCATCTTATTCAGATGCTCTAGGATGAGGAAACAAGCTTCCTAATGTTTAGTTGCCATCATCTTCCACTCATGGTCTCTTCAACTTCTTGCATATACCGTGGACTTGTTTCTTCTAACATTAGTGATACACACCTTTGTTTAGCCACATCCACATGTAGCTAAGTGCAGTCTCATCCAAATCTTGCCAATCCTCAAATTTCATTGCATTTGGCTTCTTTTCAATACCCAACTACAGCAAATACAACTTCCTGTACCTTAGGAATTCCCACATCTACGCTTCTAAATGCATTCAAATGTTGCAGCTTTTCGTGTCCAAACTCACTTTTATCGTAGACATCCCAGAGTTCGTCATCTTCAAGTTTGTACAAAACCCCACACTAAAACAACATGTTGGTGCTAGCTGTGGTGCTTCGTCACCACTATTTGAATCTTTGTTGTTTGACTTTGTACTGTTCAACAAAGTAAACAGAGTCATTTTTACAACATCCTTCAAAAAAAAACTATTTTATTCACTTTGAATACAGGACCTTGTAAAAACACCTTTTTATTGTAAGACCTTGTAAAAATTTCAATGAAGTACAATAAACTCTACAAGTCTAACAAACAACTCATTATGGGATGATTAAGAACATTCCACACAATGAGGCGTTATGTGAGTTCTAAATTAAACGGTTTTCACAAGTTCGATAACTATTTGGATAGAAAGATGGAAATATTCATCTCCTAGACATAACTAGATCCAGGATGATACCTGATAGAACTCATTTTTCTATTTTATTCAACTCTCTTCTCGACATGTTCAAAATGCTTTAGGCAAATTGTTTATTTGATTGACTGGAATAGATCTTGTCTTCACCGCTACACATAACTGAGAATGGATCTCCGAGGAACTCCGGTGATCACCTCTAGTACGAAAGAACCTCCCATTTTTGCAAGCATTTTTCTCTATATATTTTCTTCTTCAACCATCTCCTATTTATAAGAGAGCGAGGTTTCTCCTCGAGAACACCCAAGAATGAGAATCAACACAACTCTACCGCCCTTGATTCATGTGCAACACGCATGGTCTATCATTACCAAGTTTCAAAGTCAACGCTTTCCTCGATGTTACCTTTTGTCAAATATTTATTGTTATTTAATTTCTTTCTTGGATAATGTGCTCATTAGCTCTCACATCTTATTGAACAAAGGGCTTGCTCAACTAAGCCTCTCTATCTCAACAGATGACCACCTTGAAAACTCCTTCGAAGCAAATTCCTTATTAGACAATGCTTAACAAGCCTTCTTTGACTTCCTCCATGATCTAATAAGAAGAGATTGTCGAACATGATTAATCTATGTGACTATTGACAGAGAAAAACAGCCAAGTTGAGCTAGCTAAGATCAACCTAGATGGTGAAGCAAGGGTGCAGTCGCATGCGTGGAGCTACTAAGAAAACCTGAGAGAACACCAGAGGTTACATAGTTCAAAGATGACCTCCAACGCAAACGAGCCGTGCTAGGAAGAAAAAATTTCACTAAATAAAAGGAGAGGGTCTCCGGAGGCGAGTGTAAGTTAGCAGATCTAAAGAGGGAGAAGGCAGAAAAAGAATTCTAGAATGTTGCCTAGGTCAAGGAATTCGAAGCCAAAGTTCCATGAAAAAATTTTGTTGACACATGATAGTGAGATCCTTATGCGATAAGGATAAGTGATCCTTTTCCTAATTTAGAAGAAACATAAAGCTCTACTTCACCAAATAAAAATGTCAAAATGAAGCAACAAATGCAAAATAAGTTTTAAAAAAATGCTTTTGCCACGAAGAACTTGAACATAAAAACCAATCTACAGTATTCAAGATCTTGATTCGCGCAACAATCAAAAAAAGAAGGTTGATGGACCAGGATTGATTACACTTTTTTATCATTCAACCATATAAATAAATATGATAAATTTCTTGCAGTTCGCTTTATTTTGTAGTCTAATGCACAACAGTCCATAGTTTTTAAATCAAGCCTTTTATGTCCCTAAGGCTTATTTATATTTTTTCTTTCTATTATTTCTCCCATTTTATGAAAATGAGATTCCTTTATTTATTTTAAATACCTTTAAAAAATTATTCTATCTTTATTTTTTTTAAAGAACAAAGAACTAATGATACGAACCTACAAGAAACTTTGATCTTTAAAAAAACATTCTAAAGAAAAACACATACAATTTGGGTGGGCCACTATAAGCAAATTTAATCTTCAAAGAAACTTATTGATATTTAGATGGAATTTGCCTATCTGGACTACTTGTGTTACTTCAAGGACTAACAAAATAATTGTTACCCCAAGGACCTAAATGTCACCATTAAAAATGATGGACCAAAATGCAATGTAATGTAAACCTCATAGAAACCTAAGCAGTTTACACAAAAGTGTAATATCATAGAAGTCCAAAACATGCCCATATATTTTTTCTTACTTGTTTATGTTTAGAAGTTTCAAAATTGTTTATGTTCCATAAAAAAAAATGTTTATGTTTAGACAAGAAAATATATGAGCATGTTTTGAGCAACATCAAATTACCTTGACATCGTTAATTCGAAGTCTGGGACCCATGAGTGTGCACTTAAGGGATGGCAAAGTATTCTTCCTACGCTGTGGTCCAAGAGGAAGTTCACCGAAAGCTGGAGCCCATTGACGTGGCAGTTGGAATGCCAAAAATTGATGAAGCTCCTCAATCGGAGGTTTGTCTGTATCATTATAGAGAGAACTGCTTATCAGCTAAGGAACAATAATAATAAATAAAATCAAACAAACAATATAAATAATTTCCTTGAAAAAAGTGATTGGACATGTGATGCTGATTTGGCAGAAGAGGAGAAACGAGGAAGAAAGACAATCCATTTCCTAATATTTGACTGCTTAGTTATTCTTTGGAGTTTAATATTTTATTTACTTACTGATTCAGTTTTTTTTTATTTTTTCCTTTTGTGTTTTGATTTACTAGCATTTTTACCTTTCAAATGTTCGATATCCTATTTTCTTATTAATTTCCCTCTTCCTCTTCTCTTTATACCTCCCTTTTCTCTTCCACATTGTACATCAACAATAACAGAACATATCTAATGCTTGCAAGAAAAGATGTGAAACATGTGTAACTTGTAAGAGGAATAATGAATTAAAGGTTCCACCAATTTCGCTTCTAAAGTAGATCATTTATTCATGTGTCCATGACAATATAACCAATGTATAGGCAATATTCAAATGGTTATAGTGACAGCATCATAAAAACATCTGCTTGATCAGAAAATCCACATAGCAATCCTTGAATCCATAACATTACAGTATCTTTCCAATAATGCGAGAAAGATTTCATTAATTTCATCATAAAATAAACGAATACATGCTACTACACTGGTGCCCTGCTTTTAATTGAAACTATAACTTTCAATAAAGGTTTAGAAAAGGTAAAAGATGATGAACAAGACTAGTATAAAAATCTTCCTCAAACACCATTGTTTTGTATAAATTAAGGTCTACTAAAAGAATCCTGCCTCAATCTTCATTGTTTGTATGCAACTAAGAGGGCATTTAGTTTGGTGTTGTACTATATTATTTGGAGAAATAGGAATTTGATTTGATGATATGCTCAAACAACATTGCAAAAGATTATAACATTATCACTTTAAAATAACATATAGTTGCCACCTAAAATTGGGGGACATCTAAATGTTATCCTAACATGATAATGAAAAGAGGTGAAATGCAGAGTAATTAGTGAAGTTTGGATAACAAAAATAATTAATAATATTGCAATATTCCTATATAATGGCATTTGACCAAACAAATGATAATTTATTAATGGCACGAACATCAAAATAATATTGATATTTAATTAACATTAATACGCAAATTGCATTGAACCAAATTTCCCCTAAGTGAGAATTCCATAACAACAATTGTAAAAAGCATATTTACATGCATAATTTCCTATAACTACACTATTAAACACTTCTCCGTTCATACCCAAAAAGAGAGATATATACAAACTTACAACGGAGGTATAGGTTTACTGCATGGCTTAAGAAGCCACTTCCTTGAATACCATTTAGCAGCGATGCAATGGGAATGAAAGACATTGATATGACATCTGGAGCCTCTAAAATTGTTGAAAGCCATTGACTGTGGCTTTGATTAGTATTGATACCTCCTCTTCTAACGTGAATACTCACTATATCCTGCAAAACAATGCGAAATTAATAAAACAGTATCCCCCTATCCACCAAGCTTCAAATAAAAGACAATGAAGAAAATTAGAACTTACATCCTTTTTTGAGTGAGATACAACTGTAGATCTCAAAAAGTTATAAAAAGCAGCATTTCGTTCTTGATGCACGAATTTATTATCCTAAAAATATTCCAGAAATATTTCATTAGTAATCACGACATGCAACCATGCAAGTTTTAGCAAAAAAAGGATAAAAGAGTAAAAAACAAATAACAAGGTACATTTCAAATAGTTGTCTAAGAACAATTCATCAACTGAATCATTTTGATATGTCAAAATAGTTGTATAAAAGCATGCTTTCAGTTGAATTACGTTAATATATTGCGAAATCATAATCCCTATGACCACTGCTTATCATTAGGTATCGTTATACCAAATCAATTTCACAATTTTTCCAAACAAATAAGTTTGTAGATCTTGCAAAAGTCGCCTCCTAAGTTCTCACTTTATCTATTGACTTCTAAATTTTCAAAATAAATTTTTTATCCATACTTATTGAGCATGAGTTCTTTTATATAATTTGTCGTAGAAGATTTAACCATCTGGCATTAAAAAAATAAATAAATATTTTAGAACCTTGAATATGATAAATTTGAAAAAATTTGCCTAAACTTTATGTTGCTCTTCTGCTTGTTAACTATTAATTGCTTTTACTAAACCGAGGGAGCTACAACATTCAGGTTCAATGAAAAAAAGGGATGATATCATCTTAACACCTCAACATTAACATTCTGCTTCGAAGAACTGGTAAAAATTAACAAGGAGTACCAGATGAAGGTAGTGTCACCTAAAATTCAAAACACCAAATTAACCCACTAATAAAAGATGTCACACGTATCCAATCAGTCATCCTAACAAACACGTAATATCACTGCTTGATGTGAAGACTTGGTCCAATGTCAGAGTAAGTTCTAGGTGAGGCCTTAGCAAAGAACATTTGATTTTCAATAGTAGGAAAAACCTCATGCGATGAATTTAGGAAGTTAAAATAATTAAGCACACTTTTCTTCCTTTAAAAGATCAAACCGGTAGTATCATGACTGAGACAAATAAACATCTTTAACCAAGAAGATCTAAAACCTTAAATGGGTAAGGAGCTCACTTCAGTTGAAACAATAATTTGCATCATATGCCTACAGATTGAATTCAATAAATTGTACAAAAGCAATGAACTTAAAAAAAAATGACATCACCAGGAGTATGGTCAATGGCATGTCAATATGTTAATACATGTGTGGTACACATGTTTATGTTACAGTATAGCAACTCAACCCATAACATAGGTTCTTACCTCTTTGCTAAGCGATAGATCACTTTTACAAACAAAACTTGCATGGGACTCTTCAGAAAACTTCTCATCAGCTAACCTTTTCAACAAATTCTGCACATCATTTTGCAGAAGAACTGACTCCTGCATCTGCTTGATGTGAATTATGTCCTTGCCACCCATTTTTATGCCTACAACAATATGAGTGCCATATTTTTCAATAAACCTGCAAGCATGTGTAAAAGATGAATCAGGAGAAGAATAACATCTCCCATGAACTAATTCCAATTACCTTTCGTTTCATGTATAGAAAATATTCTGTGATCCCTTCAACCAATCACGATACCTACCATTTCAACACTAACCATTAATAGGGGAGTTTGTTTGCAAAGGTTAGGTGTGTTGCTTGTAAAAGTTAACTTTAACAAAATTAAAGTTAACCTTGGATGGAAATATTTTCTTATTTAGAGTTGCGTATGATGTGAAAAATATTACTTATTATATCAGAATGTGAAATTAAATAGCTATTATTTTGGTATATGTGTAGGATGTAATATAAATTTTTTTAATGTATGTATGATGTGAAGTAGAGTTAAATTAAATATTAAAATTTGGGTATGATGTAATATGTTAGGTTAAAGTTAATCTTGGCTAAATAAACCCACTAAGGTTAAAGTTAACCTATATGAAAATATTAATTTCTTGAAAATTGTGTATGATGTGAATTAAAATTAGTTATTATATTGGAATGCGTGTCAGATATGAAATAGGTCTAGCTCTTATTTTGGTATGCTTATAGGTTGTGAAAAAATTAATATTTATTTTAAGATATGTGTATGATGCAAAATATAGCTATCTTTTAATTTTAAAAATTTACGTAGGTTAAATTAACCTTGTTAACTTTAACCCGGCTACATAAATACAATGTGATATTAAATTATTATGTTGAACTGATCAATTGAGAGATGCGATAATGCACATAAAATTGATAATATGAGCATCACATTGATTATCTCATGGAAGAATAGGTCTCTAGATTCCCTTGATAACACTGTCAATGGACAATTGCTGACATTATTATAACAAACTGATGCCCAGAAATAATGAATTCCATTAGACAGCCAAAACGAGCACTGATCAATGAGGACACTTATACGAAATCCGTATATACAACACATGTCATTAGTTTACACAAAGGAATTTAGGTTGCTAGCACTGCAAACGATTTCAAAAACAAAGAAAGTATGAAAATATTTTCAATGGAAAACCTGACAAAAATAATGTTCCGATATTGGTAAAGAATATGCAAGCCTTAAAAAGCATAAGAGGAACTTTGTTCAGAACATACTCAGCCAGTGCAGCAGGATCCCAGGAAGGTGGAACATCATTTTTCATTTTTTCCTTCAACGTAATGCTGGATCTTTCCAGTTCAATACTGTAAAGTGTCACAAACCAGCCATCAAAGCAGAGGGTTTTTGTTGCAGATGCATCTTTTTTCCAGCAGCCACGAAAATCAAACATGGCATTGAACAAACCAGTCGGAATTTTACCGGACAAAGACAACTCCTGGTTGAACTGCTCAGACATCTGTTGTCAGGCAATTTCAACATGTAAATCAGATCCATCTGCTTCTCTTATTTCATACTCATAAGTGATATTAATATGTGCAATACTGGGGATCTGATTAGTGTACATTAAACTTTCAAAAGCTCCATAACCATGTAAGTGAAATCGCATCAGCATAGTAAAAAAGTAACTCAATAAGAAACTGTTCAAAATTGAGGTAGATTGGAATACAGTTTTTCCAGTTCATCGAGTAGGATAATAAGGTGTAAGTGCCGTACTTCACAAATTTTTTTTAAAAAAATGCCCATTATTCAGAACACAAAGTCAAAAGATGTGCTGCACTAAAGTCTAGCCAGCAATCCTGACTGCTAGAGAATTGCATTGCAGATTTACTATAAAACAAGTGGTAGCAAAAAACTAATAGCAGGTAGTCCTTTTGAACAGAAAGAATTTCTTCCCAATGCTCGTTTCAACTTTTACAGGCTATTAGCCTACATCAGCAAGCATTAAGATGTTTCAATCTATTTCTCCATTATCCAAAGAAGTGTTTCCCATGATGGATTTTGTTAATGGATAGACGAAAGGAATGTGTCAAGTATATTAGTTATAGAATTAAAAGCTTGCTACCCATTCGGCCATTCCAAGGCAACAACCGATCCTGTCTAATTACGACACAGTGTTCGACTAACAACGGAGCTCACATCACCCAAATCGCTACTCTAATCTATCTAAAAAACGCAATCACATAGGTAATTCGGGACAGAGAACCTGGTGGAAAGAAAGGACTTCCGAGTGGAACCGGGTCCTCTCCCCCTTATCGCAGCGGATGGACTTGGGGACGCCGCGCATAACAATGCCCCCCGGCACCACGAGGTCTTCGGACGCGGTCCCATCGAGCTCGATCAGACGCGAGCCGGAAGGACCCGTCTTGCAGCGGGCTAGCCGCAGGTCGGTTGCGAGGTCGTATCCACATCCCACCGCGGCCACCGCCTTCTCCGCCGCCTCCAACGCCGCCGGCACCCGGCCACGCTCCGGCAGGAACATCGCTTCTGATCTAGGGCTTTTCGGGAGGAAGCGTCGGAGAGAGAACTAAGCGGATAAGTAGAAGAAGCCGAGAGTAATAGGACTACGGAAAGGATGACGTTGGCCCATCTCCTTGGTCCTTCCGCTCCGCCATTTTTTTACTCTGCCGCGACTCGCCAGTGTCTTGACGGCGGAACCCCTCTCCCAGCTGCCGCCCAAAACCTACATGCGTAAACCCCCTCCTGAATTTATAATTATAGATTTACCTTTTTATGTAAATACTTTTTTTCAGATAATTACTTACATACCACACTATTTAATTTTATTTATTCTTACCCATCTAATTTTAATTAATTATACTATACACACTTAAAATATTTAAAAATCTTATATACACACACTTTATCTTATTTTCATTATAATAAGTAATTATAATTTTCGAATAATCGTATTATAGTTAAGTTACAAAAAATCTGAGCCGTTCATCATATTATTTTAAAGATATTTAAACACATTGAGTGAAAATCCTAAAATCTTGATATTTAAGTGGTGGCAAAGGAAGGAGACATTCACGACATGAATTAATTTTAAGACAGATCAGCGTTTTAGTGTGGCATTGAGGAAAGAAAAAAATATATACTATTAAAGATAAAAATATAATTTTAATAATTTACTAATAAAATATTTTTTTTTTAAATAGATTTTGACTGAATTTTAACTCAAGTTTATATAAGTAAGATTTTTAAATATTTTGAGCGTGCATAGCGTAATTAATTAAAAATAAATAGATAAGACATAAATAAAATTAAATAGTGTGTAAGTAATTATTCCTATTTTTTTATTTTTTATGTAAATACTAAATTGATTAACCTGAACTAAAATCTTTTATTTCTTTCTACAAATTTATTTTTTTTACAGGATTTTTAAGTCTTTTTTCTGAATCTTAATACTTATTTTATAATTTTTCACTTTTCAATAATTTATAAAAATAATTATCCAGTTTTAAAAAAAACTATAATTTTCATGTTTCAATCAATTTAAAATGAATTACTACCTCACATCAATTTAATATAATTTTAAACACTTTAAAATTAATCTTATTTTAGACCACAATAGTATAACTATTTCATAAGAAAAATTATCTACATTCAAACGTAAGTCTAAACTCAATTATCACATGAAATTAATAATATACATTTGGTTCAATGTTATTATACTATTATATGAAAATTTAATTATCAATTTAATGATAAATTTAAATAATATTAAAAAAATATAAAATTTATATTTTAAAATAATATCTATATATCATCCAAAATTAAAAAAATATATTAATATTACTATAATTATATTGACGAAAGATAAGATTAAATTAAATCTTTATTATGATAATAAATATTCATAATTTTATATTTTTATTAATCAAATATATTTTCGGATAAAAATAAATAACCTTAAATTAAACTCTATCGAAAAGAAATTCTTAGAATATATAACACATATGAAAAACTAATAGCTAACCTACACATAAAATGAGTTTAAGTCTAATACAAATTTTAATAGCTACTTTAATATTATATTATATTATATTACATTATTTATATATCATATTATTTTAATATTATCTTTTTACCTTATTTAGTTCAAGCATTATTTTAAGTCTAATACAAATTTTATTTTTTTGATATAAAATTTTTAATTTTAAAAATTAATTTTATTTTACATCCAATACAAATATAAATATTAAAATTAACTTTACTAATATCTTATATACTTCTCAATATTAAAATAAATTTTTTCTATTAAATTTATAAAAATAAAAATATTTTTTTTATTATCAAAAAATAAAGCCTCCAATTAAACAAGATCTTTGAGTAAAATTTTATACTTTTTTAAAAATTATTAAATTAAATAATTATTTTTCCCAAAAAAATAAAGTAATTACATGAGTTTATTTAAAACTAAGCTTCTCAAATTTTTAAATTATCAAATTGATTTTTGAGTTTAAGATATCATAAAAATAAATCCTTAACATTAATAAAAAGTCCCAATAAAAACTATTTTCTCATAGCAGCGAATTACTTTGATTAATTTAAAATTTAAATTAAAATATTAGATAAAAATAATATCTAAATTAATTTAATAATTAGAAAATTACTGTTTTAATTAATGTCAATGATTTTACAAAATTAAAAAATTAATTTAATTAGTTTAAAAATTTAAAAAACTTAATAATATGCAGGTTCAAATAAAAAAAAGCTGCTGTTATTAAAAAGAATGACGATCTGATTAGGGCCGTTACCGATCCGATTTCGAGCTGAGCTAATATCGACTCGAAATCGGATCGGTCATATTTCGATCTACTCAAAATCAACTTGAGCTTAATTGGGTTCGACTTTAAGCCGGCTCGAGTCGATTCCAATAGACTTCGAGCTTATTTCGATTCATTTTCTAGCCGGCTCGAAAATAAATCAAATCTTAATTTTTGTTTAAGCTCAACTCGATCCGGCTCGAGATTAGTTTATAATATATATATATTATATAACATATATACTATTTAATATATATTATATACATATATTATAATATAAAATATATTTTAATTCGAGTCGAAATTATTACTGAGCCAAATTTTTGACTTGTTAGTTGATTTATTTAGATCAATTTGATTTTAATTCGATTTAAAATTAATTTAATTTTTGATCGATTTTTTATGTTCGATCTCTATTAATCTGATGCCTTTTTGCAATTAACTATTTTTTAATGGGGAAATGACGTGCAGATTTTTTGTTTTTTTGATAGCAGAATTGCAGATTCAATGCTTCTTGGTTGGACTGCTTACAAAGCGCGTCTGGGGTTGTGTACGATGCACCGCGGAGGAGAAAGAGGAAACTAGTGGCAATGGCGTCGGCGGGACGGCAAAGGCAGTCTTTTTATGACTTTCACGTTTTGGAGTTAATCTTATAATTTTTTAATTGGGCAAATTATACTCAGATTCCTAACTTTAACACTTAATACCACACAGATTTATATTTTTAAAATTATAACATCAAATCCTGAATTTTAATAAATTATTAAATAAATTATTTTTTTATTATTAAAAATTTTTAAAATTACCGTTTTACCCCTACCATTCTCTCTCCCCTTCTGATCCAGGGCGCGCGCGACCCGCCGGATCCGGAGGAGAGAGAGAGGGCCAGGGGTAAAAAAGTAATTTTAAAAAAATTTAATTATAAAAAAATTTAAAAAGGACTCATTTGATATTTTATTAAAACTTAGAATCCCGATGTTATAATTTTTAAAATATAAATCTGCATGATATTAAGTATTAAATTCAGGAACTTGGACGTAATTTGCTCTTTTTAATTTTATTGGTGAGAACCTACTTTATTGGAAAATTTCTACAACTTTTAAATTCAAAGGTCAAAGTTTCTAAGCTCACTCCAAATATTCTACCTTCTTTAAAATGTAATTTCATCTGAAAAATTAAGAAAAGTATAATTTAATAAATGATTTATAATTTGGGTACATATTTTATTAAAGGGTTAAATGATATTGATTTTTGATAATTTTATAATTTTTTAAAAAATTATTATTTATTTAATTGGAGAAGTATTTTAAATAAATAAGAGAAAATATTAAATTAATTTAATATTAAAAAATATAAAATAAAATTAATTTAATATTAAATTTTGTATTAAATATGAAATATAATTATAATTTAACTCAGTGAGTCTTGAACCAAACAAGACAGTGTCTTTCATGATATTATAATAGTCCACTAGCTATTTCCACTTAATTGTTGCGTAAAAAAATTTTAAAGATTAAATGTGCGTTGCAAATTATTTTGTAATATGTTTTTAATTAAGAGTTTATCAGTAAGTTGTAAAATATTTGGTTGTTAAAAAATATTTGTGAAAATTACTGATAAGCTCACTCAAATTTACACTTTAATTTGTTTTAATTTGTCTTTTTTTTAAAAATCATTTATTTAGGCATTTAGAATTTAAAATAGGTACCTAAAAATAAAATAAAATAAAAACTTAAATAAAGAGTTTCTAAAATTATAAATCAAAGTGTACTTATAGATAAATTATATGTATGAATTTATTAGTTGTGTGCCCTTGGTGACAATTAAGGCTGTTAATTTCGCTAACAAATTAAAAATTAATTGAAAGTTAAATCAGGTTTACATTGAATCGAGAACGACTTGAATCAACTAATAAGTCGTTTTGATAGCTCAAAATTTTGATCAATTTTTTGAGCTGAAATAGAATTAAATCAAAAGCGAGACAATTTGAAAGTAAAAGAGTTAACTATAATAAATATTTTTCATATAAATTACTAAAAATAATTAATTTTATTGGACTAGTTTCTAAGGAATAACTTATTATATTACTATTTTAAATTTTTCCTCTTAAGCATTGACTTTTATTCAAACTGCAAATTAACTTCTGTTTTATTTTTATTTAGACACGTTAGATTAAGATGAATGATCTGGATTTAAAATTGTTGGTTCCTCCCTTATGGTAATATTATGTTTTTGATGTTTAACAATATATTTAAGCTAATTTGTACTAATATAATTGTTTAGTGTTCTTTATCTCAAGTTTATTAAAGTTGCATCTCAATTTTATACTAAAATTGAGATCTAATTAAGTTGGAGAGAAAGGCTCAAGTATTGAAGACCAAGTGAAACATATGTTATTATTGTTACTTTTTTATTTTACTTGAGAGTAGAATTATTGTGAGGTTGATCTTGACTGTTAGAATAGTCTGGATATGAGTTTGAGCACTTAGAATCTCTGCAAGTTAACTAGATAATCTTAAAAATTTAAACTCTCTTAATTATGTGACCTAATAGTGGTAAGATTGCTCTAGATATTTTCTTTTGGTTGTGATAGCTCCAAGGCAGCTTTGGGATAGTTGTAGGGTGACCTTCAATAGTGAGGTCAACCCCAAGGTCGACCTTTAGCAGCGACCCTTAACAGAAACTTTAGTCATCTTGGGGGATTTTTCGAGGTCGACCTAAGGGCGACCCGAGGGCGACCTTCAGCAGCGATCCTCGACAGAAACTTTAGTCATCTTGGAGGATTTTTCCAGGTCGATCTGGAGGCGACCTCAGTGGTGAGGTCGACCTCTTGGAAGACCGTTGGCCTATTTTTATCCTCCAACGGCTAGCTGGAATGAGGTCGACCTCCAGGTCTTTTCCAGCTCATTTTCTAGCCGTTGGAGCTCTTGTTATATAAGGAGATAGGGGTTATTGGTGTATTTTTTTTTGCTCATAAAATTCTCTAAGTGCTCCCAATATTCACCTTCATTCTCCACCATCCTAAGAGTTGATAAAAATATTCAAGTTGAATTTCAATCAAGATTCAAGGCGATCTAGGTGAACTTGGACTCAAGTGCTCAAACTCTTCATCCACTCTTCTTCTAGCTCTCAAGATTCAATCATAAGAAGAAAGAGTGAGTGATTTTTTTTTTTTTGTAATATTTAAGTTGTTCTTTTCTACCTTCACTCTGTGTGTGAAGAGGCCCTCCAAATAAGGGTTGGAGGAGGTGAGTGAGTGAGCCCTCACTTAAAAGTGAGGAAGGCCTCTAGTGAGTGGATAGAGGAGGATTTGTATGGGCTTCTCCGCCTGGACCAAGGAGTGTGTTATAGTGATATCTTTCCGATCGGGGTTGGGTGGATTAGGCTCTAATTTGAGCCGAATCACATTATATTATGTGTTCTTTGTGGTTGTGATATTTTCTTTTTGTCTGCACTTATATTTGCTTCCGCTTGTATTTTGCACTAACTATTATATTTAGTAAATTAAATTAAATTTTAATTACATCTATTCACCCTCCCTCTAGACGTCATACTTGATTCTACAAAAATGAGAATGAGTAAACACATCATCAAAAATCATATTCACTTTAGTTTGAATCGAGTTTAAATTAATAACTAATTATAACGAGTCAAGCTAAGCCGAATTAAAGTCAAATCAAACTATCATCGTACAAATCCTAGAATGATTAAAATCAAATCAAAAAATTTTAATACAATTTTGAGGTTGTGTAAGATCAACTCAAATTCAGAACTTTGGCCTTGTTAGTCATAGAAACCAAATGATAGTTTGGTTAAATTTTTAATCGTTTTAAAAAATATATATGATGATGTAAAATAAAGTGATTTGATTATATTTTTAATTATGTTAGATGTGAAATAAAGTTTATTGATTTGTTAAAAAATGTGCTAAATATGAAACTAAGTGATTATTTAATATTAAAATTTAGGTGAGATGAGATATAAAATAAATTTTAAATATTTTTAAATAAAATTAAAATTTTAGTTATAATTAAAATTAGTTATGAATTTAAAGACCAAACAGCACTTACACCCCTAATTTAGCTTGAGGACAAAAACTTTCGCAATCCCACTATCGTAATTCTTATTTATAATTCATTCGCATTCGAATTATGATTGATAAGGTCGCAACATATTTACTACGAATTATAACACTTTACAAATAATCAAATTACACAGTTATATATAAACTGCACATATATAATATTACTTTTACACACTAAAAATATTTATCACATATATATATCAACTGCGGGGAATATTCACATAAAAATTCCCGTGCAACTAGTTATCACAATGTATATAGTATCACACCATATAAATAATAAAAATATATATAAAAGAAGTATTACTTTATTTTAATAATATTTTGCTATATCGTCTCACTCGTCCCTGCGATTGATTCATACCTGGTATAAAAAAGAAGTCATTAGTTGACTCAGTAGGTGAATCCAATTCAACATGCTGAATAAAATAGCCACGCACATCATAACCATATTAAAATATATCAAAAATTTATTTAAATCTTTTATCATATTTCGGACTCTATTTCTTAGTAAACCATAGCCACACTTCCAAATCCACGGCGACTTACGTGCAGTCACCACGAGGTCATCACCTCAACTAGATAACCCTCTGTAGGTTACCATCGGATGCCGTCTTACTTAAATCCATAAGTATTTCACCCACACATAGTCAACTTTGGTGATCGTCATCACCCTAGATAGCCGGAAATTATCACTGGATATCATCACACTAATATCATCATCGAGCTCGAACCTTGATGGGTATAATTGTAAAGAGAAACAAATTAAGGTTAGTCATATTAGAATTAACAATCTTGCCTTGAACATCCTTAGATTTAGAATTATGCTAATTAGGCTTCAAATTTGGATGCTTAAAATAGCAAGACTGGATGGAATTCCCAAGTTTGTAGCAATGAGTGCAATAGTAAGAACATTTCTCAATTATCTCAAGTTGATAAAAGCTACGCTTCCCTTTAACTGAAATATAAATCTCATCAAGGTAATTTTCTTTCATATCAATTTCTACTAAAATTCTAGCAACAGTTGGCCCAGAAAACTTTGAAGTAGCTTTATCCAATTGAAAAGATTTATCAAAAATAGATGCTAGGGACTTAAGACTACCCCAATATTCGATAGGAAGATCTGAGAATGCTAACCAAATAGGAGTAATTAGATATTCATGTCCCAGTCTAAACCCAATGTCCCATTTCCAAATGTGTAATGGAGTATTCTTTTTCAAATAGTAGATTCCATGCATGTGCACATGATTTAGATCTTGTTCTAAAGAAAATCTAACAATAATGTGTTTAGAATCCATCAAAGAAACCTTGAAAATCCCCTTGCAATTTTAATGTAACAATCTCGGATTTTACTTCGGTCGTTACGCAATTTTTTTTCAAATAATTATACTACATTTTAATATAAATTTATCCTTAATATACAATTACTACATTACACCATAAATAAATATAAAATCTTAAATACAAATAATCTAAAATAATCTTCTAATTGACTCTCACCCATGCCTCTTATGCTTATGCTAAACCTATAAAAATATTACCGAAAAGGCGTCAGTCCACCATAGGACTCAGCAGGAGATGTCAACTAGCTATGGGTCATATAAAATATTTAATAAAACTTCATGATCATAAATTTATTATTTTGAGATTTAAGTGAATTATTATATGCATACACAACAATATTTATGAATTTATGTCAAATGAATAAATAATATAATAGCAATAACTATGATAATTATATATACTTAAATTGTATAACAGAAGATATCAAACAAAAATTTATAGCACGAGTTCTATCAAATAAATGTGCTTGTATATTATGAATTTTTTATGAATAATTAATAGTATATACACATTATAGTTAATAATTAACTATAATGCTAATACTAAACATAAATAAGTATAACGTAATTTGCTTAATAATTATAATATAAACATTATAACAGAACAAATGTAAAAATATGATTAATGAGCAGAAAATACTGGAGGCGAGCCATGATGAGTAAAGGCCCAAATCTTATCCACATAAGAATAATAATAAAAAAATATTGTACCATTAGATGAATCTATAACTTCAAGGGCATCCAATCCAGCCACGAGAGAAATTTGCCATTTCAAAATTTTAAATTTTTTTCTCAGCTTTTTTGAAGGGTTAGGAGGAAACGATAACAGTCTAAAAGTATTTCGGACATTAAGCAGCTGCACTGTAGATTTTCCTTCACCTTTACCAAGCCTGGAATTCCTCTTCAACCCAATTTCTCTCCTCATCATCCAAACCAGAAAAACCCAAAACATGAAATGGATTAGGGTTTATGGCCCAAATCCTGCTGGGCCAGAATGTGAGCTGGGCCAGGACTGAAGTTTGCTCACAATCTGACTGGGCCACAATCTGATGGGCTAAAACTGTCCCAAATTCTGTTGGGCTGAGGGGTTAGGGTTTCTTAGTTGTTTATAAATGCGAGCAGGGAGCAATGGAACCAAGGTATACTTTGCCCTCAATAGCTCCATTAGGTTTTAGGATTTTAGGGTTTAGAGTTTTGGATTTAAGGGCTTTTTGTTATTATTATTAATTTAATTCCTACAAAATAAGGGGAGGGATCAATTCATCTGTTGAGTACAAGAGAGAAAGACAATTAAAAGGCCCATAAGAGTCTTATGGGAACAAAATATGGGCCAAAGCCCAACATAAGATAAGGACATGCCAACATATGAAGAAAATATAAGGCCTGAAGCCCATCATATTCATAAGCTCCAAGCAGCCTTTAAAAATGCGTGAAGTACTTCCAACAAGGGGCCCAATCCGAGCCCAGCAGACTCTAGAGCAAAAAGAGGCTCGAGGCCCATCTATATTGGGCTGCCAGAAAGCAAGCCCACTCCATGCCATCCAAAATTAAAAGGCCCAGCCAGACCTGCACAAAAACCAGAATAGGCCCAGGAGAGCCAAAATGGCCCACTATGCCATACCAAGGGAACCAATGGGAGGGGGATTAAGGAGCCCCAAAAATTCACAGCCCAAGATCAAAGGACAAAGAATGAAAAAAGGGCCCAACAAGGAGGAAAAACAAAAGAGGAGGCCAAAACGAGAGGAGAGGAGGTCTCCGTATTTTTATTTTATTTTATTCCTTTTTCTCCTCATCTACCTTCTCCTCCCCCTCCTCCATCACTTACAAAGATAGAAACCTACATCAAACTTGTTGGGAATAACCTCATTGTCACTAATAGAATATTCCCCTAACGAGATAACCTCATCGGAAAAGAAGAGGTCATCAAACTTATCACCTTCATGGCCAAAACATTCACAAAGAGGATTTAGATCAACATGATTGGGGCATCCTTTATGAAAAAATTCTCATGTTTTTCTATTCTTAGTGAATTTTTGGCGAAAAGATGCAGAGATTTCAAATTCATCTTCTAATTTGTCCGAGTGACGAGATGCGTTATCATTAAGATGACATGGGGTAACCATTCACGTGGGCTCCAATCCAACCACTGGTGGTGGAGGGCTAAGAAATTTAGGAGAGGAGGGCATTGCATCTTGGATAGGGGGAGGGGGAGGGGGATGGGAAGGTGGACTGTGAGGGGGGCTAGGGAGATTTGAGGAATTAGGAGAGGGAGGGGGTGGGAGAGCTTGGGCTTGATTTGGAGATGGTGGGCCTTGAGTTAGAATGGACGGGATGGGGTTTAGATGGGCTTTTAAGGCCCCATCTGCTTTCTTTTTGGGCATTTTCTTTGAACCTTGATCCACGGAGGTTCTTGGGCTTCAATAGTTTGAGGATTTTGGGAATGAAAATGAGCTAGAGAGGAGTCCCATAATCCAATTGTATATCACCAACATGAGAGGATGGACCAAGAGAGTAATTGGCTTCCTTACAAGAAACATTTAGGGCTTGGGATTGGGCTGGAATCCCTAATTCTCCTAGATTTGAGGTGGGTTCATTGACTATGCCATTAATTTCCAAATGGACCTTCAAAGGCCCATCTGGGGAATGGGTAGCAAAACTTGAACAGGATGGGCCTCCACATGGCGGGGTAGAATCGACAAATGGGGGAGAAGGGATGACTTGAGGGATGAAATTTACCCCAAGAGGAGATGGAAGGCTATCGAATAGGCCTTTTGAGGCCCATTGAGGAGAATTGGGCCTTCAATGGGGGATTTGGGGCTAATGCTTGGGCCCCTTCCAGGCCTAAAGGATGTGCTTGAGTCTTGGTAAGGGCCTTAGGAGGTGGGCTCGCATGATTATTTGATTGGGCCGAAAGGGCCCATCAAACTTCTTCACATTGGTAGGCTTTCTTAGGCTGGGATTTTTAAAGCAGCAATCATGCATCAAATGCCCAATTTTGAAACAAAAATTGCAATATTTGAGCTTGTTTTCAATATGCATTTTCTGGATGAAACCATTACCTCCTTCAATTGAGATAAAAATCTCGCTAAGGTAATCGTTTCAAGCGTCCAAATGTAGCTTTATCCACCTGAATGAGATCACTGAAGATAGAGACTAAAGAATTCAAGCTACCCCAAAACTCAATAAGGCTAGGGAAAGCAAGACAGACTGGGGAGGTTGCAGATTCCTAACCTCGGCGATTCCCATTTCTAAACCTAAAGAGAGGATTTATTCAAGAAATAAGTGCCTTTCAACCAGATTCTAGAGCTAGAAAATTTACCAACAGTAGTGTTATTAAATTAAAGTCAAAAGATGGCACCCCATTGACATAGGAAACATTTTTTGAAACATCGAGTTTCAGTTAAGGCTGCACTGGTTTTGAAGAAACAGAAACGATTTGAGCAAAATTACCTCTCTGGCAGCTGGCTGCGATGTTGGGCCCGGGAAGAGGCCCATTTGCTGCTTTGCTACTGCCTGGCCTAGGAAGATAGGGCGGCCCAAATGATAGGCCAGCAAGGTCAAGGGGATCTGCCCATCTTGGGCCTGAGCCTGAAAATCAGCCCGCTCAGCAAAGGGGCATTTAGGGCCCATGGCAGGAAGGACCGCCTGATGAGCAGCAGAGAATGGCTCCTGCACCCAGACGGAACAAACAATTTCGCCGGCGCAGGAGACGCCGGACGAAGCACCTCCTTAAGCAAGCTGCATTGGAGCTAGGGACACGGGATGTCGAGCGCAGCGAAGCTTGAAAGTTGGACAGCAAATGCTTGCGAGTTTGGGAAGAGGAGCTATAGATTACCTTACCGAGGTTTAGGATTTAGGGTTTTAAGGTTTAGATTTTTTTTTAAATCTCTGCACGAGGGGAGGAATCAATTCATCTGATTCTCACCAGTAAATTTCAAAACTTTTGTGTACAAGAGAGCAAGATAACTAAAAAGGCCCATAATAATATCATGGGTTGAACATAACATGGGCCATTGCCCATAATAATTAGCGAGCCCAACTGTTAACAAAGCCCATTAAAAATAGCCCAGAAGCTGTCCAGCCCAGTAGATTTAGATGCAGAAAGAAAGGCCCATCTTGAATAGAGTCCGTGATTAGATATTAAAGGCCTAGTTTAGAATGGGCCCAAAATAAAAGCTGGCCAGACTAAGGAATAAAAGCAATTTAATTTTAATCTCATCTATATTAACGAATTTTAATATAATACTCAGATTAAATATCTAATATTTGCTATATAAGTATATTTCAACCGAACACAAATATTTGACGGTCTATTCGGGCCATATGATTGAGTTTTGACAGAATAACAGCAATTACATATCTTTTGATAGTATATCGATTTATTTTAACTATTAAGCACTTTTAGAGAATAATTTATGATAAATCAAAGTATTTAAATTAAATAGTATTGTTTTCACAACTATTTATTACTTTAATGATAAATTCAAGCTGAATAAAGCATTTAGAGAATAATTTATTGCATAATAAGTTTTTTTAACTAAATACTTGTAATTATACGAGTATTCAATTATTTTTTATTGTATTTGAAGATAATACAAGTAATTTGAATTTGATCGTATCTTTATTAAGGTATTTTAACGTAATACTTGCTTTAAACAACTACTATTTGCTATATCGATATATTTTAGCCGAAAGCAGATATTTGACGATTTGTTAGGGACATATTGAGTTTTATTATAATACCATTAATTATATATCTTTTTAACAGTATGTTGATCTATTTTAACCTATTAGGCACTTTTAGAGACTGATTTATAATATATCAATGTATTTGAATTGAATAGTGATCTTTCTATGACTATTCATTGCATTAATATTAAATTCAAGAAGAATACAAGCTTTTAAAGAGCGATTCATTGCGCATAATGTCATTTTAGCTAAATACTAATAATTGTACCAGTATTCAATTATTTTTTATTATATTTGATTAGAATAAAAGTAATTTGACTTTGATCTTATCCATATTAAGATATTTTAACAAAATAGTTTGGTTAAACAATTAATATTTACTATATCGATGTATTTTAGCTGAAAGCAAATATTTGTTAATCTATTAGGGTCATATGTTTGAGTTTTAATATAATACCGATAATTTTATATCTTTTTGGCAGTATATCAATCTATTTTTAACTTATTCGGAATTTTTAGAGACTGATTTGTAATATATAAATATATTTGAATTGGATAGTAATATTTTTAAAATAATTCATTGTATTAATATTGAATTCAAGCAGAATACAAGCATTTAGTAAACCAATTATTGCATAATAAGTAATTTTAACTGAATACTAGCAATTATCCTAGTATTTAATATTTTTGACTGTATTTGAAGTGGACATAAGTAATATGATTTTGATTTTATTTATATCAAAGTATTTTAGCATATTATTCTGATTAAACAGCTTGTATTTGTTATATCAATATATTTTAGCTTAAAGCAGATATTTAACGATCTATTAGGGATGTATGATTGAGTTTAGTATAATACATGCAATTACATATTAGCCTTTTTTAAAAACTGATTTGTAATATATCAATATATTTGAATTGAATAGTGGCATTTTCACAACTATTTATTTCATTAATATTGAATTAAAGCAGAATAATGTATTTAAAAATAATTTATACCATAATAAGTTATTTTAAATACTAGTTTTTCTTGAATTTGAAGAGAATACAAGAAATTTAACTTTGATCTTATCTATATTAAGGCATTTTAACATAATATTAAATTAAACATCTAATATTTACTATATATAGATGTATTTTAGCTGAAAGCAAATATTTGACAATCTATTACAGACATATGATTGAGTTGTAATATAATCTCGATAATTACACATCTTATTGATAGTATATTAATCTATTTTGACCTATTCGAAATATTTAGAGACTCATTTATGGCAAATTAATATTTTTGAATTGAATACATATTTTTTCACAACTATTCATTACATTAACAATAAATTCAAGTTGAACACAAGCATTTAGAGAACAATTTATTGCATAATAAGTTAGTTTAACTAAATACGAAAAATTATTATTCAATTATTTTTGATTGAATTTGAATGGAATACAAGCAATTTGAATTTGATATTGTCTATATTAAGGTATCTTAACATAATACTCTAATTGAGTTTGATATTATCTATATTAAGGTATTTAAACAACTAATATGTACTATATTAATGTATTTTAGATGAAAGATAATATTTGGCGATCTATTAGGGATATATGATTGAGTTTTATTATAATACTAGCAATTACATAACTTTTTAACACTATATCAATCTATTTTAATATATTTGGCACTTTTAAAGACTAATTTGTGACATATCAATGTGTTTGAATTTTATAATGTTGTTTTTATGATTATTCATTGCGTTAACATTGAATTCAAGCGGAATACAACCATTTTGAAAGCGATTCATTACATAATACGTTATGTTAACTTAATACTTGCGATTATACCAGAATTTAATTATTTTTTATTATATTTGAAGAGAATACATATAATTTGACTATGATTATGTCTATATCAAAGCATTATAACATTATAGTCTGATTGAATATCTAATATTTCCTATATCGACGTATTTTAGTCGAAAGCAGATATTTGGTGATCTATTAGGTTCATATATTTGAGTTTTAATATAATACCTATAATTTTATATTTTTTTGATAGTATATCGATCTATTTTAACTTATTAGGTAGTTTTAGAGACTGATTTACAATATGTCAAATTATTTGAATTGAATATTGACATTTTTAGAATAATTCATTGCATTAAAATTGAATTCAAGCCAAACACAAGCACTTAGAGAATTATTCATTGCATAATAAGTAATTTTAACTAAATACTAGCAATTATATGAGTATTTAATTATCTTTGATTGTATTTGAAGTGAATAAAAGCAATTTGATTTTAATTTTATCTATATCAAGTCATTTTAATATAATACTCTCATTAAACAGCTAGTATTTGCTATATCGATGTAATTTAGTCGAAAGAAGATATTTAACAATCTATTCGGGATATATGATTGAGTTTTAATGTAATATCTGTAATTATACATTTTTTAATGATATTTTGATCTATTTTAACTTATTGGATCTTTTTAAAGACTGATTTGTGACATACCAATGTATTTGAATTGAATCGTGGCGGTTTCACAACAACTGAATCATGCGATTAAGTAGAATACAAGCATTTAGATGATGATTCATTGCATAATAAATTATGTTAACTGCTTATTAGCAATTATAATAATATTCGATCATTTTTGATTGAGTTTGAAGAGAATACAAGTAATTTGATTTTGATATTATCTATATTAAAGCATTTTAATATAATACTCAGATTAAATATCTAATATTTACTATATAAATATATTTTAACTGAAAGCAAATATTTGGTGATCTATTAAAAACATATGATTGAATTTTAGTAAAATACCAGTAATCACACATCTTTTTGACAGTACATTATTCTATTAAATTTGTTATGCACTTTTAGAGATTGATTTATGACAAATCAATGTATTTTAACATTTTCATAACTATTCATTGCATTGACGATGAATTCAAGCCGAATACAGGCATTTCGAGAATGATTCATTTTTAATTGTATTTGAAGATAATACAAGTAATTTAAATTTAATCTTATTTATACTAAGATATTTTAACATAGTACTCCGATTAAACAACTAATATTTGTTAAATTGATATATTTTAGCTGAAAGCAGATATTTGACATTCTATTAGTGACATATGATTCATTTGTATTATAATACCATCAATTATACATCTTTTTGACTGTATATCAATCTATTTTAACCTATTATGCACTTTTAGGGATTGATTTGTGACATATAAACGTGTTTGAATTGAAAAGTGAAATTTCTATGACTATTCATTACATTAACATTGAATTCAAGTGGAATACAAGTATTTAGAGAGCGATTCGTTGCATAATCAGTCATTTGAACTGAATACTAATAATTATATTAGTATTCAATTATTTTTTATTGTATTTAAAAAGAATACAAGTAATTTGACCATGATCTTATCTACGTCATGGCATTTTAACATAATAATTTGATTAAACAACTAATATTTGCTATATTGTCGTATTTTAGCCAAAAAAAAAAGAAATTATGCAAGTGGAATACAATTTAATTTGTGTTTTCTCGTTATTTATATGTTGCTCATGGAAAATTAACTTCAGGAGCTTGCAGGCATAATCAAACTTTCAACCTACTCCAACTCAATCTTAAATTAATTAGTGGAATTTATAGTAAATTATATATATATATATATAATTACACTTTTGCTTGGAATTATTAGAAAAATTATGAATATCATGTACTTTAATCATATTTAAAAAAGGTTCATGGCAGTATGATGAGCTTGTTTATTAATTTATTATTGTATTTGATAATTATAAATTTTGCATTCATGAAATAAAATGTATCATAGCTACAATCTGCATAATATTCAAATCGAATATAAAATTCGATCCTATCAGGGTACATTAGAGTTCTATTTATGACCTGTGACAGTATATATATTACCGAGTTGGATTAAATATCTCTTCCGATAAATTATAAATTGATTACCTTAAATATATATTTTGGGGGCATTTACATGTACACTATTTTGAAAAAATATATTTACCTATATATCATTTAGATTTTTAAATTTATTTATATATCACTGTTTTAATTTTTTATTTACATACTTATCATTTGAATAATAAAATATTCATAAAATTATAATTTGAGTTAAAAATATTTGTTATGAAAAATTTAAAAAGTGATAATATATATATATAAGTAAATTAAAAATTTAAGTTATAAGTAGGTAAATATAACTTTTCAAATAATACACACAAAAATCTCAAATGTAAAACAAGTTATAAGATTTTTTTAGAAAATGAGTTGGAAGATGATAATTAAATTATACTTTAAACTTTCATTTGCATTTATGTGATAAAAAATTATATAATTTATTTATAATTCATTAATTTTTAAAGTTCTTTTAATTGGGATAAAAAATAAAAATTAATGTAAAATTTTTATATTGAAATTTGAAAAAAAAATTAAAATAAAATTATGTTTTGAGATATTTATAGAATTTAAAATAAAATTAATTTTTAAATTAATTATTTATGT
>JAEMOT010000606.1:140256-153251 GCA_019297695.1 Apostasia ramifera
TTTATGTAAAATATTAAATAAAATTAATTTTTATATTAAAGTTTATTTAGAATTACCAATATTATTAGTAATGTAAAATATTTTTTATAATGTGATCTATATAGTTAATGACAATGTCATGATATATAAATTATAAGGTATAATATTAAATTAAATGCTTGAGGATGAAAAAAAATTAAAAAAATATTTTAATTATTTTTTAAGTAAAAGTAGCGATGAGAGATGAAATTTCCTTTTATGTTGGTAGGCATGAATTTTCCTTTTAATTTTAATATAAAATTCGGGTGCGTTAATTTTTTTTTGAACAAACCGTTTAGTTAAATCTATTATTAAATGGCAAAATTATGAAGATTTTTAATCCTCTCAGCATTACAATAATTTATACTCGTGAAGCACCACCATCGATTCCGCACAATAGTTTCATTCAAATTAACTTATGCGAAGCTCCGCATAGCTGATGTTATGCGACCGTCAAAATTGGTGGACTATAACTCCGGAATTTTGAAGAAAATTTTTACTTTTCCTACTGCTGCTCGCACGAATGCCCCCGAAAAATATTTTTATGCGGATAAATAATGCGAACAATACATTCGCTGCATCCGTCTGCTTAAATTTACAAAAAAAATCTTCTAAACAAAAATTACAAAAAAATGTAATTTTGATTTTGACTTAATAAAAAAACTTTATTTTAAGTGAATATATCTATTCAATCTTTTGGTGCTTAAATGTTATTAAAACCTAAAAGTAAGTTTTTTATACTATAGATAATTCATGTGATTAAATCGCAAATTGTATGGTATAATATTATATCATATAATTTATATATCATGGAAAATTAACTATATTAGTTCATGCAACTATTATAATGGAGATGATTTATTAATAAATATAATTTTCATTCACGTGCTATAAAACTTTATGGGATTATTAATCACATGAATTACTTATAGTATAAAAATTTTACTTTTAGGTTTTAACAACATTTAAGCACCAAAAGATTGAATAGTTATATTCACCTCAAATAAAGTTTTTTAATTATTAAAAATCAAAAGTGTAAGAAGTAAAAAAAAATAGTAATTTTATTTTGACAGTAGATTTTTTTGTAAATTTACGTAGACGGACGCAGCTAATGCACTGTTCGCATATTCATCCGCATAGAAATATTTTCGGGGAACATTCGTGCGGGCAGCAGTTGGAAAAGTGAAAATTTTCTCCAAAATCCCTGAGTTATAGTCCACCAATTTTGACGGTCGCATAACATCAGCTATGGTGGCGCTTCGCGTGTATAAATTATTGTAATGCTGCGAGGATTAAGAATTTTTTAACTTATTAAATATCATCATTATTATGATTAACTTTTCTCCAAAATCATTTATTTAATATTTGAATAAATTTACATAATTAAAAAATTTAAATTAAATTCACTTAACTGCTAGCATTTTTTTTCATCTTCACCACATGGTGGTTGCATTTAATAATTTTATTTTATTGATGTACTTAAATATACTTGTTTATGCTTCAAGGGCACATAAAATTATTCTCTTAATTTTATGTGACAATTAATATATGTCTGCGCATAGATATTCTTCTATTAGTCTTTCACATAAAAAAAAAAAAGAGATTTAGCTTATGATTCGCCAAACAATTAAAGTCATTATAACGTAATAATAAATATTACTATATCTAAACAAATAAATTTTCTATTGAAACTCTTAAAGCTTATATATTTTTTTGCATAGTTTCTTATTATTATTAAAAATTTACTTTTTAAAATGCAAAGTTCTCAGATGATAATACAAAATACAATAATTATTGAATAATCTACATAAATCATACATATTATCGGATAGAAAAAGCTCCACTTATATTAATACAAATTGATTGCAGCCCGAAGATATTATTTTTTGTATACAAATCAAAAGAAAATAAATTAAATTTTATAATTAAAAATACACTTTCAATGCTTATATAAATTTATTATAATCTTAATACAAACTTAGTTTTGTGAAATACAAAAAATTTTTGAATGATACAACATATCATAATTATTGTATAGCATATAACATACATATTATCATACATCTTAAGTCTTATTGGTGCTCATACAAGTAATTTTTTCTGTATATAAATTAAATAATTAAAAAGTGAATGTTACAATTATTAATATATTTTTATTACTTATATTTATCAGACACATACAAAGTGACTTTTAATCGATATATGTTTGTATTTTTGTATACAAAAAAAAATATAAAATGATTTTTACCATTATTAATATAATGTTATTGCTTACATAAATGTAGCATAATCTTAATACAAAAATTAGTTTGCATAATACAATATTTCTAAATGATCATACAAGGTGTCATATTTATTACAATTTATATTGATTTTGCATGTTTTTATAGTCATTATGCTTATACAAAGTGAGTTTTGTCTCATGCAAGTAATATCTTTTGTATACAAATTAAAGAAATTATTTGCGTGTGATATTAAAAATAGTGTGTATAACGAATAAGGTGGTCTGTATTATCATGTTTTGATTTTATATAATTATTTAGTGAATAAAGAGTAAATTACATAAATTAATTAGATTTAACATCATGATCATAAAAATTTGTATGATATGTGTATGAAACTCGACAAAGTTTGTATATAATTGAGACTACATTATTTTAATAATTTAAGCATTTGTATATACAATATACTGGTACGAAGACTAAAAACATTGAATCCACAGATTTTCTGATAATATATTTGAAATACAAATTTTTTATCAATTCAATTAAATTTCTTAAAAAAATTATACTGAGCTTATTTGGTTGAAAGATAAATTTGGGTAAGGAAAGAGAAATTATTTTATTTTATAGACTTGATGAGAAAGAAATTTATTTTAATATTAGGAGATGTGTTGGATGTGAAATAAAGTTAATTTTAAGGTTGAATTTTGTGTTGGATGTAAAATAAAGTTATTAAAATTTATAATAAATTTAAAATATTATTAAAAAATATTTTACTCATTTTTGGGTAATGGCCAAACATGCAATTTTTAAGAACAAAAAAATTTAAAATTAAAGACTGATAAGGCATAGATAATGATAAAAAGACAACGAAGAATAATGCCGCATCTGTTATTTAGTAGGAAGATTTTCTACGATTCTGCAATAGCATAGTAAAGATAGAATCTCAAGTTGGCACCTAGGAGAGGCTCGGCAAAAGCGCAGTACGAGTTGAATGGAAGATGACCAACGGTGAGAAGATGACTCACTAGGGTTTTGTCGAAGACAAAAGATCATGACCCATACAGCAATCAATGCCCCAATTTTTTTTAAACTTTATTTTAAATTCTTCGCGACACGACGCTTCAATGCAAAATTCTCACGCTCCATTAATGATTGTCGTGAGAGCCCGTCTACGCTCTCCACAAGCTCGGGCCCACTACGCTATGCATAAGATAGTGAATAGTGGCCTAAGGAATGACGTGGAACACCAGCCTCAACTATTAGTATTTTTTTCTTTTTTCGGATAGAATGAACGAATAGTTTTTTTAGTGAAAAGGCCGTTGTATTTGTTCATGGATACGTGCGATCCAAGGCCACACTTAAGGGTGTTAATATGAATCGAAGATCGAAAATCGATCGAAAATTGAATCGGTTTTAGATCGAATCGATCTAAATGAGCCGACTAATGAGCCAAAAGTTCGGCTCGATAATAATTTCGAGCCAATTTTGAGCTCGATCCAGCTCAAAATTGGCTCGAATTAAAATACATTTTATATTATAATATATATATATAATATACATATATATTATATATACGTATATATTATATATATGTATATATTATATATACGTATATATAATATATATATTATAAACTGAGCCGATCGCGAGCCGGATCGAGTTGAGGTTATTCGGCTTGAGATCGGCTCAAAAAAAAATTGAGATTTGATTCATTTTAGAGCCGGCTCGAAAATGAATTGAAATCGGCTTGAAATCGAACTCAATCGAGCTCTAGTCGATTTCGAGTCGATCGAAATGTGATCAATCTGATTTCGAGCCAGTATTGGCTCGACTCGAAATCGGATTGGTAACAGCCCTAGCCACACTTCCATTATAATCACTATCAATAATTAAGTAATGATTACTCCCTGATTTGGCCAAAATTATTGGGCCGGCAGGCATTGGGGGCCTTGGGGCCAGGTTTCCTTTTAGGGATAATTGCATAGAAGACATAAAATTACATATTTTATATAATTTTAAAAAAAAATATGAATATTATTCACAAATTCATAATTGATATTTTACCGAGTTTGAATTTAAATTAAATTATATATATATAATTAATACACAAAATTTAAAGTTTTAAGATTTAAAATATATTTTAAGTTTTACTATTTAAACTTTAAATTTTAATGTATAAGATTTAATATTTTAAATTTTAAATTATAATTTTAGTACTCACAATTTAAAATATAGTAAAATTTATTTAAAAATAATATAAAATTTGTAAATTTTAGTAAATAAAATATTATATATGTAATTATCATTTTCAAAAAAAAAATCGAATAACTTTAATCATTTCTCTTACAAAATTTTAATAATTCCAAAATTCCAATGATTATTCGCTTTTATTTTGCAAGTCCCCCATACTATCCCTCTTTTTGAAACTTTTTGTTTTTTTTTTAAACTTTGTAGTCGATACAATCCCTCTTAGGTCTCATTTAGTTTAAGGCAAAATTTTTATCCAACACAAATTTTAACTATAAAATATAACTTTATTTCGCATTCAATACAAATACGAATATTAAAATTTAAAATATTTTATATTTTACACACTTTATAATATTAAAATAAATTTCTCTCTCATTAAACTTAAAAAATAAAAAAAAATTCTCGTCCAAAAAAAAAAGCTAAAATCAAACAAAACCTTAGTATATGTGGTTGATTCTAACAACACAGTAATGCAAAACAAAATTTAAATTAACCTAAAAATTCTACACTTTTATTTTACATTTTATATTTTTTAAATTAAAATAGTTTTCTCTTTATCAAATTTCTAAATTAATATATTTTTTCTCTAATTCAAAAATAAACCCCTAATCAAATGAGACTTGTTTTTTTAGGAGGTTTTGAAAATAAATATTTCTTTTTAAAAAGAGAGCTGATTTAATGTTAAACTTAGATATAAATCAAGATGAGAGTTGAGCTATATCCATTGTTGACCAAAAAGCACCAAGGGCACAAGTGTAATAATTACAAGAATTGGGGCCAATTTGCGCTAACTCCGTACATGATCTTGGGAAAATCGTGAAACCAGTTCGCAATTTCACCCGGAACACGTTACAATGGGGAAGTAGTTGAACGTCGGAGATAGAGAAAATAGTTGTGAAATTCAATAGATCAGTCAATGATAATAGTGAGGCAGGACTTACTATTTGTCGCTCAGAGATTGAAGGATAAATTTGAATAAGAAAAGAAAAAATAGGAAACATCAACTGGATTAGAAGTATGTTCCTCCCCAATGAGTTCTATAATATCTCCTAGATGATAGCACGCAATGTAATAGTTTTTAATTTTAATGTAAAGTAAGCTAAGGCTAAATTTAAAAAAATGAGTAGAGTTTGTCTGGTGGAAGGAGCCGATTCAAAATTATGAGCAACCAAACTTGAGAATCTAAATAAATTTGAGAAATAATGAAAATAATAAAACAATGCAAAACCAAAGACATTGGATTAATGTGATTCAGTGACATCCTCCTATATTCAACGAGTGCGCCAAAGAAAGACTTTTAACAGATAGAATAAGAACTGCAAATCAATCATCTGGTTCACGATATCAAACGAGATATTATTCTTCTTACAAAATGTCGTATGTAAACACTTTTATAGCTTCACATAATCTCGCATAGAATATATAAGAGGCCGCCTCCATGAGATCATGGTTGATGAAGGACCAAGAGAAGATGCATAGAATTTGCGGGAGTAGCTGTAACAGCCTGGCAAACTATAAGCAATATCCATTTGGCCAAATGGGCATGTGTTTATGATTTTTGAGATATGTTCGACATACAAACTCAATATCTCTTCCTCACTTAGCTTCCCCTACTACCAATACCTTCTACTTTGGCCTATCGGACAACATCTATTGAAAACCAAGGAGAGATATGTGGTAGACATAGATGATTTCCCGCCATCTTCTTATTACAACTTTATACTCTTTGTGCATTGTACTCTTTGTGCATTAAATATGATAATTTTTAAATTTTAGCCTAGGCATTACAATTTTCTCCGCGCACGTAGAAATCATAATAATAATATAATTGAGACCTAAAATCCCCTAATACCCAGACAAGCTCCTTCTACACCGAACGAAAACACCACTTAAATATAATAAGATCAGACTGACAAGACAACATGAATTTTCATTTGATGACTCAAATTCCCGAATTAAAATTCTTGATCTTTGCATTTTCTGCTTTTAAAGTTTTTTTCCTTTTAATTAATTTTTCCAGTTTTATTTTTGTTTCTTAACATGATTTTTCATTAACAGAAACCATAATATTATCCTTGTCATTCAAATAGCACAGGGTAAATAACAATTGAATCCTTCCTGTTTGCCACTGTGCATATAGAGCTCTCGAAATTTTTAAATTATTCAAATTAAGTAGATTGAAGGAGTGCTAGCAGGTGAAAATCCTCAGCAGCAGCTCATATTTTAATCCAAAACATTCAAACAACACTAACACAATACTACAAATTAGGAAGTTGATTAATTGACACCCGTTAAAAGTTTCACATTAACATAAAAAAAAAACTCTTCTTACTCAACAATTGCTGTTGTATCTAGATAAGAATCACAAAACAAAGCTAAGCAGTTTGAAACAGAACAACACAAAGACAATGAACCACATGTAACATAAACTTAAGCTGGATAGTGATCCAAAGCATATAAAGCACCTAATGAAAACAAAGCACATGCAAACTACATTATGGCATGCTAACATACCTTACAGACCATTCCATGTGGGTTTCTCTTCCAAGTCTGAAACAAATGCTTAAGAAGTATAAGGGCCAAGAACGCAGCTGATCAAAGCAATTGACAGTTTTTGCTCATGGCTTAAAAATGCGACATATAGCTTGGATGGAATCAATTTACCATCCCCCTGACAAATAGGTCATCAAGCGATCACATCTAGCTGCTAGTAACAGGAACCATTTCATACACACCACGGCTCTTGTTTCTTCGGCAAAAAAGAGAAGCACCACCAAATCTTTGTTGCAGGTAAATGATAATGGCAAATACAACTCCACCAAGTGGAATAATTATGTCCCAAGCAAGTGAATAGAGGCCGCCGTTCGGTTGAGCATATATGTAAGATGAAACAATATATGGAATGTAGTGGCTCAAACGGTAGGCATCGTACACATGAGGAAGTGCTCTAACAACAGTGGTTCCGACATAGAAGAGAACAGCAAGAGATCTGTTTTTGGAATCACACACTGCATTAAGAATCAATTGAGGAAATAAAAACCCATCAAGCATCAATCCAGCGTAAGATTGCATATCTTCCCAGACAGAGTGTTGAGTTGCATCAATAAGAAATGAATGTATCTTTAGCTGAGTTTTGTGATATGCCAAATGAACAAAAAGAGTAATTAATCCACCAGCGATATATATAGGCAGGCAAATTTTGATGACTTTTCTCTCAGCAACCCATAATCCCTGTTTCCCCTCACTGGACGATCTTAAAGACCATGTAACTTGAAGCAGACGAAACTGCAGGAGAAAAGCCACCATCATCATCAATCTCACCACAACCTCATTGACCTCAAGCCACCCATTACTACTCTGCAACACATTTTGCCTGTTTCGGTTCATAGAGAACAATGCCTCAAAGTTCAGCATTAAAGGGATCATGTGGCCTAGTGTAAGAATAATTAGCATCGCTATAGAAATGGAAGGAACTAATTGTGGGCGTTTATGTACATGGAAGAGTTGCAACACTGTGAAAATACACGTTAACGTGAGCGAGATCAGAACCATGATGATTTCTATGTCCATCCTCCAGATTGACTGAACCGCCTCATCACCGTACAGGACAAGAGAAGAGATCTCTAAAGGTTCAAAATAAAGCAAATCTGACTTTTGTCTCATGCTTCTTATAGTTCCAGTGAGATGATCTCCAGGTTTTGGATTAAGAGCTGGAACCTGTATATTGATAAGAACATTACAGTCCTTGGAATATGCATTTTTCACTTGTTTTGCCTCAGAAGGGATCACATAACGGCAGCCAACCATGCAGATCATCCCTGTTTTAGTATTGTAAATTCCTTCTGCCGATATGTCGGCTTCAGGACCATTGAAATGTGGGTTTAAAATGTAAGTGTGCGACAGACTATAGCTTATGTTCCAAATGCTTTTATTCTCTGACACTGATGGGGGATCCACTGAAAGGTTACGATAGATTGACTCGCCAAGAGCAAGTGGAACTGCAAGGCCATTTCCAACCTTGCCACCAATGCTAACTAGCAAATGAAACCTCATGTCAAAGAAAGATGTCGGATCAGGGTATTTCTTTTTCGTATTTTTCGGAACATCACCTGCAGCACATGAGTGCTGTAAAACATCCATCTTGGTATACTTGTATTTCAAACCATGAGCATAATCCATGCGGTACCCAGAGCTCCGGAGCTTAACCATTTTAAAGTAAGCAGAATCACTCTCATTCAAGTTACTCCATATACGTCCTACAATATGATTCCTATTCTCGATCGAAAGAACTGCAGGAAAAGCCAAGCTTAAGCCAATAGAGCAATCATCCACGGCAGCATCAGAAAGTGCATCGTTCACATTCTTTACACGACAAGCAACGAGACAAATCTTGTTCCTCTTCTGATCCCACCTCCCTTCAGCAACAAGAGACAGTTCAGGCTCCAACATCATGCTAAATGATGATCCACTGTAGTTAGAAAACATCGCAACCAAATGCAACCTTCCATTATCAGCACACTCAATTGAAGTGAATTTCAAAAAGGCTGGAAGAAATCCCACCTTCTTCGCTAATGGACCGCAGCTCCCACTGGAGCAACCACTACCATAATCCATCTCCAGTCGTGCCATCAACAAATTAACAGAGTTTCTGCAAACCGATTCGTATCCGTCAAGAAAATCAACTCGCCCATCCTCAGCATCGTGCACAGCCGAGCATGACTTCTGAGCTAGAGGAACCATTGTATACGTGTAATTTTTCTGGGTATAAGCTAGAACCGCAATTGGATCAAAGTAACTAGGGCTATCCTGCAAGTCCAAGCTCTCAACAGTGCCACTAACAACGCTGGAAGTTATATTGGTGCTACCGGGGTATCTGATCTTAAAGACGGCGGAGAGATCGAGAGGAATACCTTCTTTGGACCCCGAGCCGGTTCCCACCATGCAGAGCTTCCCCGAATTCTCCGACCAGAAGCCAGAGAGATCGAAGCTCACACTCCCCCGCTGAGAGAAGCCCCGCGGATACCAGGGGCGGGCAAGGCGCAGCGACCGGCCGCGTACGGTGAGATTCCGTCGGTCAACTTCCACGCTTCCCCCGTGGAAAATTAGGGTTCCGATTACCTGAAGAGTTCCGGAAGTCAAGGTCTGGTGGACAGATCGGGCGTAGAAGACGAAGGATCTGGGAAAGGAGAAGTCGTCGGGGAGGTCCCCGCCGAGAAGGCGGTCGCCGCCGGAGTAGTAGCCGCTGGAGATGCGGAAGGAGTCGGAGTTGGCCAAGAGGGAAAACGGAGTAGCAGCCGGAACGATGGACCCGCAGTGATCGGCGTAGGAGATGTCCGCACAAGAAGGGAAGGGGAGGGCGGCGACGAAAAAAAGAACGAGGAAGAGAGAAAACTGGCATGATGATCGGTGGAACTGCCAGTGGATTGGAGAAGAAAGATGCCGAACTGGAACCCTAGGCCTCGCCGGAGAAGCAGCAGAGCTGACCGCCGGAAAATCCATTTTGAAAAACTCGACGGCACCGTAGCGCCATTTTGATCAGCTCCAAATATAAAGCCGGCGAGTCTCTATCATTTCATTTATATTATTATTTATAAAATAAAAAATATTCGTTTTAATTAACTGTTGACCGCCATCCCTCAATAAAACACAAAAAAATAGTGCTTGGCCGACTCAATATAAAATCAAATTAAAAAAAATAATTACACCAAGTCCTCAGTTTTAACGCCTAATCACACATAAATTCAAATTTTTAAAATTATAATATCAGTCCTGAATTTTAATAAATTATCAAATAATTTTTTTCTCTTTATTATTAAAATTTTTTAAAATTATCATTTTATCTCTCCCCCTCTCTCTCCTCCCCATCCTCTTGCACGGGCGAGGCCACACGATGGCTCAACGTGCGTGACACACCGGCAGCCGCGCGACCTCGCATGTGCACGGAGATCGGGAGGAGAGAGAGGTCTCTCTCTCTCCTCCCAATCGCTACGCGCGGTGGGTCGCACACGTTAGGCGGCCGCCGGATTTGCCAACGGCCGCGCAGCCTCGCTGTTGCGTGCGTGAGGATCAGGAGGAGAGAGAAGGGGAGAGATAAAATGTTAATTTTAAAAAATTTAATAAAAAAAATAAATAAAAACCTATTTAATTATTTATTAAAATTTATGGACCTTAATGTTATAATTTTAAATATATGAATCTGTGATTTATTAAGCATTAAATTCAAAAACTTAAGTGTAATATCCCATAAAAACATAATATAAAGATTTACGATATCTCCTCAAAAACAAAATAAAAAACGGAAATTATTTCTTAGCCAACTCAATATAATTTGTAGCATGATTCCATAACCATATTAGCCCCTATATAAATAAATATTTACATTTTTAATATTCAATTTGTATATTTAATGATGTTTCTAGATTTTGTGTAGGTTCATATGAGAATTTGGATGTAAAATTTAAATTTTCCCTTTGGGGTTTGTAGATAAATCCCCACAATAAGTAATGCCCCCATAAAATATTTAATATGTATTGAAAAATAAAAATGATTTTGTAATGCTCAAAGTTATAAATAAAAATAATTTTCCCTATGCAATATAAGATTTTCAAAATAAATGATTGTAATTTCCTCCTAATATTATACTTAACTTTTTGCAGTAAATTTGCTGAGAAGTCAAATCTACAGGATAATCACATCATTTAGTTTTATTTATATATTATTCATTTATTTTTAGTTAATTACATTATACACACTCAAAATATTATAAAATCTTATATACACACACTTTAACTTATTTTCATTATAACGACTAATCATAATTTTCTAATAACCAAACTATAGTTAAATTATAAAAAATTTGAGCAGTTCATCATATTATTTTAAATATATTTAAATATATTTTGAGTGAAAATTTTAAAACTTTGATGTTTGGGTGGTGGAAAGGAAAGGAGATATCCGCGATGTGAATTAATTTTAGGACAGATCAGCGCTTTAGTGTGGCATTAAGAAAAAACAAATATGTATATTAAAGATAAAAATATAATTTTAATGATTTACTAACGAAATATTTTTTTTAAATAAATATTTTATTTCAAATATGTGTATATAAGATTTATAATATTTTGAGTGTGCATAGCGTAATTAATTAAGAATGGATAGGTAATGTACAAATAAAGCTAAATCGTATGACATGTAGGTAAATATTCCTAGATTATTTACATATATTATCAATAAATGTATATATTTTCATATTATATACTATCAGAAAGCGTAAATATCATAATTTCAAAGTAATAATTAAATGATATTAATATATTCTTTCATATAAAAATCAAAATTACACTTAATTATTTGTTAAACAACAATGATAAATATTTTATATATATATCGCAGCTAAGCTCAAGGAGCGCCATGAGTTTTTTGTTTGATGCTCCTTAAGAATGGACAGAAGTTATTAAAAAGACGACAAATATTCAGGGTTTTCAGAATCGAACTGGACAGGTCGGTTCGACCGGTTCAACCGGGAACCGGCCCAAGGTCCAGTCTGGTTCAACAGTAGAACCAAAATCAGATAAAAACCGAGTTAGATCGATAAAAATCGAGTTGAACTGGTAAAAATCAGTCTAACATCCAAACCGGACAAACCGGTCAAACCGGAATTATTATTTGAGCTTCTTATTTTATTTTTATATATTGATATTTGAGCATTAATATTTTAATATTAATACTATATTTTGAATAATAATTATTTTATATAATGGATGTTTAGCTGATTTATTAATTTTTTTATTATGAATTTATTTTGAATTGTTATAAAAAAGACAAAGTATTTTGAATGATAAATTGACAATAAAAGCAATTATATTCATTTTATTTTGTAATTTTTAATTTTTTATACATTTCTTGTGATAGTAAATTTTTTAAATTAGTTATGCTATTTTTTTAAAAATATTTTTTTATCATATTTTAAAATTTAATCTTACATTCAGAAAATTTATATTTAATTATGATGTAATTATTAAGTCATTCGATTGAATCGATAAAACAATGAACTAATCGATTGACCGATTTGATCTTCGATCTAGTTCTGAAAACCTTACAAATATTATAGAAATAACAAAAATCTTCATCGAGGAGGGAAATTACCAAAATAGTAAATTTTATTTACATCAACAAAAACTTAAAAATGCGCGAAGACTGAGTAAAATTGATAAGGCTTCTCTTATTAGAGAAAGGAAATGATATAAGGGCAAATTTCACTCAGGTCCCTGAGTTTAAGGGTTATTATCACACAGATCCACGTTTTTAAAATTCTATCAGCCGGGTCCCTAGGTTTTCAAAAATTATCATCTGAGTCTTTTTTAATTTTTTTATTATTAAAAAATATACAAAATTACCATTATACCCTTACCCTCTCTCTCCACCAGATCCGGCAGCAGTGCCGTCACGCGCCGCCTCCGGCAGTTTTGCGCGGCCGCACGACACCGCCGGCGGCCTCACGCG
>JAEMOT010000606.1:158641-187819 GCA_019297695.1 Apostasia ramifera
AAATATTTTGATCTAGGATGTGAAATAAAATTGATATTTTTATTAAAAATTATTGAGTATGTGAAGTAAAATAATATTTTTTTATATTAATATTTGTGTAAAATATTTTAAAAAAATTATTTATTATTATTATTGTTATTTTTTAAACTAGTAACATTTTGATCCTGATTTTAGTCCTCGAGCCAAACAGGGTCATAAAGTATAATAAAAAGCCAAATAACAATATATATGTGTTGCATGAACAATGAAATTGGGACACAAACACAAATGACGTACACACATTAGTATATGTAACGTGCATAAATATCTTATACGACTCAACATAAATTTTAATTATAAAAATTAATTTTATTTTACATCAAACTAAATAAAATGTAATACTGATATTATAATTTAAAAAATGTGAATCTATGTGTTATTAAGTATTAAATTCAAAAACTTAGATGTAATTTATCCTAAAAATTATAATGACATGGTTAGAATCGGAGAACAACACGGAGTTATCAAAAGGATTAATCAAGCAGGTTCAAGCCGTACTTCCAAGTTCGATGCTTCAGCTTCATTACAGCAATTTATATAATAAAACTTTGAGATCATCTGGTAATTTCACATGATTTATACACAAATTTATACTAGAAGATTTCAATTCAGGAACTGGCTGCATTTGATTCCCTTCTCAGTAAATGCTTCTATGAGCTTGGGGAACAGCTTCTCCAGCATGATCTTAAAGCCAGCAGAACTGCCTTCCAAGGCTTCTCCTTGTTCAAGAGCAAAGCCCACATGAGCACCATTCATATAAGCCTTGCAAGCCATGAGAATATGAACTGATCTCCAAGCAAAATGTTCCTCTATAAGCTCCTCAAAATGCTGTTATTTAAAATTAGAATTGTTAGTGTTAAAAAGACACAGACAACAAGCTTGATGAATCCTGATTTGAAAAGGCATTTAATGCACAAAAATTAAGAGTATTCTCCCCGTTAGAGTTACTGCTGCCTCTAGTCAATATACAAAGCGTTCGAAATAAATTTCTTTTTTTTGTTTCATTTTCTCTCTCAAATTGAGATAGATCTTTACAAGTTCACTAGAAAACTCTTAAGAATCTCTGACGGTTCATTTTAGTGGTTTTGTTAATCCTATAAGAAAATATTTTACTCTGCAATAACCTATAAAGCATTGATACTTCATCGAGCCTAACATATCTGTATTAGATACAGATACTCCCGGATACTTTAACGATATATAACTGATACGCAATGTGGCGTATCAACTTTTATTTTTTAAACAAAAAAATTCGATACTTATCAGATACTTCTAATTAGAGGAAAATATATTGGACTAATTAGTCCGACCCAACACAATAGTTAGTCCAACCAACATAATAGAAAATAAACAATGAGCTCATAGATAAAAAATGACTCATGCTTTGACTCAATAATTAACGATGGGAGAGTGGCACATCATGTTCAACCAATTGAGGGAGTAGAGAGCTTCACGTAAGTTAATTCTTGTAGCTGAATGATATCTGGCATTCACAAGTTGTTGTTTCCTCTACTTCACTTCATATTTTTTCGTAGTCTCATAGACGTCAATGATGCTGCTACTTTTTCTATTATAATTAACATTTAGTTGTTTTTCATTCCATCAGATGTCAATTATGTTTTTTGACTACCCTGCCTCAATCAAACTCATATACATACACTTTTTTGACTACCCTTCCTCAATCGAACACGTATACACACACATATATTTGTCATTATCCTAACATATTCGTATCCTACTTTTTTTAGTTTGTCGTATCATCGTATCTATCGTAACTATATCATCGTTTCATACCCATGCTTTATAAGCAGCAACAAATGGAAGTAAATAATTTCTTAAGAGATAGTATTAACACAATTCTAAAGTTCTATTATTTCTTTTCTATTCCTACCTTCCCCAACAAACGCTGTAGAGCAAATTATGTGAACATACATTTAGCTGATATGAGCATACTGCATCAAAGTCATTTTGTTAAACAACAAAAAAAAATACCTTTGGAGGTTTTCGTATGAGATACATCATAGACTTGCAAGAAAGAAGGAAAGCATTCTCGTTGTAGCTGACAGAGTTCTTCACTCCTTCAGCTTTACCAATCTGTCCATCATAGCCGGCCTCATTGAAATACGGCTTGTCATTGAGCACAAGTGCCTGAAGCGACAACAGAACTTGGAGAATTGTTGAGCTCATGGGATTCCAGGTTTCAGTGCCAGTGCCCATCCAAGTCTTCAGAAGACTAAGGCACACTTTTCCTGATTCATACAAGTTCGGATTCAATTTAAGCCCACCAGAGATATAGTGAGCAACCTGTAAAAGAGTTTGGTATCAGATACTCCACTGAAGGTCAAAATCACATCCTCATGCAGTTTTATTTGTGTTTATCAATGTGCCCAGACACAAAGTTAACATTCTAGTATCTACATTGATTGTGAAATCCAAATGAGCCAAAAATTTTAAAAATCAATTAACTTCAAAGATTCGAAAGTCAAGCTAGTACCGAGAATACAATAAGGTTAGTTATGAATACACAATAAAAATGGAATCTTCCTTTCTTGCTTCCATAGTATCTTCAACTGATCTGTTAAGTATGGGAACTAAATTTGGAAGGGTGGTTTAGTTCTTAATTCAGTGCTTGATTTATAATGACCAAAAAATTGAAAAAAGAACCAGTCTTAAAAGAAGTATAATAAAGAGGAAAATTGTAGTAGAAGCAGCGTTCCAAATGAGAACTAAGGAAAATTTAGTTGAAATTGCTCAACAAAATATTATCCTAACCAACCAAAATATTAAAGTTTGAACATGTTTGCAATTGTTGTAGCTTATACCTATAGGTCAGGTCAATCATTGTTATGATCAAAGGATAATCGCAAAAACCCTAGATCCTAAACCAATCAAAACAAATCATTGCTGTGATCAAATTATAATCACAAAACTCACAACTAGCAGAAGCAATGAAAACTCACTGGTGGTTCATGAGGATATTCAGAAGGTATAAAGAAATCAAATAAAAACAAGCCATCGTGGTAAGGAGTTCCAGCTGATCCTGCAATGCACACCCTCAATAAATCAATTCGCTCTTCATACGCTCTCACATAGATCCCATCTGACAAGATACAAGAACACAGAACAAAATCATTATCCTTATCAAACTAAGTTAATAGTTCTTTAGCCTATTAAATGTCAAATTTTTAAATGCTAACTGCAATGGTAACCAGCAATATACTACTTTAACTTCATATAATTGATACTTGATATGAAACCTATGCTTGTCATATAAGGTGCTAATGGAGGTGATCAACTTGACAATCTCAGCCATACACATGTCCATTTTGCATGAACCAAATCTCGAGTAGCCCAAGCTGAAGTGAAAAGTCAGGAACACTCTACATAGTCGGATTTCACAATAAATGATCCATCTTACCTGTGTAGGTCAACCATCATCTTCTACAAGTATCATAAGTCTCTCATGAGTAACATAAACCTTCCACAGAAAAATTCTGGACAAAATATCTCTTGTACTTAGTAGCTTAATGGGGTAATGTCCCCAATTCATACACGTCAGTGTGTCTAAAGTCATGCGACAATTTTCAAGGAATAACCAGCTCACATTACCCTCAAGAACAGGCAACTTGTCATTGTCATCCAATCCTCTACCTAGATATCGTGGGAGTGTGGCAACTACCAGAGTATCATCATACTGATATCCTAACAATACCCCAATGCCACCTCAGCGATTTGGCTGATGATAATGAAGCTCTTCAAATCTATAAAATGTGATCTCTCCACAAAAAAGGGATTACTGTGGCAAGTTCCTAGGATAAGTAACATCCACCCAGAGGCTAACTAGAACAAAATCTCAATAAACTTAGACATGTCATCCCCAAGGAACCACACGGAGGTGCAATGAATCACCGGACAAGTGGATCTTAAGCTGTTTCATATCAAAACCTGGAGAACAATGTCTTCCTTTTGTCAAGGCCATGCAAGGAAATAAATAAGGTGAATGGACACCAGAATGTGAAGAAGCTTTCATCTAATCATCTCCCTTAAAAAGTACATCTCATCTCTGCTAGTGCTCAGTGCCCCCTCAATGAAAAGTCATAATATCTAAGTCATCAATCATATATATGTACCTGGCGCATTGAACAACGTAAAAAGCATAATCAATCATTCATACAACCCATCCATCATATTGAAGGTCGTTTTCCATTCATCCCAAGTCTAACTCTAACCTAATTGTATCCACTCTTAAAATTAATCTTCAAAAATATAGAGAAGCCACCCATCATGCCTAGCATGGCATCTAGATAATATACGGGGAAACAATACATTACGTTGATTTTATTGATGGCGTGACTATCTACACACATCCTCTAAGTGTCATTCTTGTTAGGAATTAGAAAGACAAGAATAGCATAAGGGCTCAAACTCTAGCTCAAGAACCCTTTTCCTAAGCAACTCATCATCTTATCTTTTTAATTTCATATGCTCAGTAGAGGGTAAACCCCAAAGCCAAATCAATTGCATATTAAATGTCACGAATAAGAGAAAGGCAGTCAGGTCAGTCATCAAGAAAGGCATCATAATACTCACTAAGGAAAGAAGCAACCTTAGGAGACTCCACAATAGATGGACTTTCCTTAGCTTCATAAATAGCAACCGCCTAAAGACAATTGCTAAGGCTATAAATTTTGCTTGAAACTCGATGCTTGCTCGAAACTCGCTCGAGTTTAGCTCAACTCAAACTCGACTAGATTTTGTCTCGAGTCGAAGTCAACTCGCTTGAAATGAAATTGACACAACTCGAACTCAACTCGATGCTTATAAATTTGTATTTTTAAATATTACTTTTTAGTTAAATATAATATATGTATAACAATCAATATATATTTTAGTAGTTATAAAGAATATTTTTGAGAAAAATAAAATTTTTTATGTATATGTCCATCTTTTAATATCAATAACATTATTAATCATAACTATAAAACTTGAAATATATTTTGGCCGTTACACAAAGTCCAACACATAGCTCAAATAAACTTGAAACTCTACTTGAACTCAGATAATTGTAGCTCAACTCGAATTTAAAAAGATAAAACTTGTAATGAGATCAACTCACTCGAACTTGACTCATTTACAGCTTTAATAACCCTGAGTGATCTCTTTTCCAACCCCAACCTCCAATCAAGTGCAAACATTTATTCTTTTTTAGTTTGCTTAGAGGGCACACTCTTCTTCTCAGGGGCACGCCTCAGTGTAGTGGAGCAATCAAAACTTCTTCTTACCCTAACACATAAAAGAGCAATTATTTGTACGCCCAAGCAATATGACATAAAGATCATATAACCAGGGATACTGCAAGATCACACCATCAACCTCTATGGTAAGTACAACACATTATACTTTATCTTGATATGTATCAAATTGTATAAAGATGAGACAATGTTGTTTAACTTCAATAGACAAAGAAACTATCCGGGAAATTATATAGGGATTCAAGTGACCCAAAGGAGTCAAACTAACAAGAGACATCGTCTTAGTGGCAAGTATATTAATTATTTTCAACTATCAATGATTATTTTATATGTCTTTCCTCCAATGTAGGTGAAAGTATGAAAAATGATGTTCTCAGTCAGTCGCTCTTTTTAGGTTATGCTAGAATGTACCTAACGACTCCCAAGCAAGTATCATATAGGTCAGCATGAGCCTCACCATCAGCATATCCTACATCTTTGTCTTCATAATCCTCCTATTTGACATCCATAGCAAATTCAGCTTCATAGGTAGGCTCTAATTCATCCTTAGGACTAGAGGTGTTCTAAATAGCCTTACCAATCTTCAATAGCTTAGAAGGACATTCAAAAGCTATGTGACCAATTCTCTAACACTTGTAATATCACAGTGAGTGGTTGGCCACATTGACCTTCCCTTTGTCTTACTTCATCAACTGGGGGTCAACTAATAGATGTAGCAGTATTGCACAATTTTATAGCAAGAACTGTAAGTTTAATATAAGGAGCAACTTTTCTAAAATTGCTCATAATCTTAGATCATTTGATTCGCCTCCTCAACAATACGAACTCAAAGTAAATGCATCTCAAGCCAGTTCAAAATCTGAACAAGACTATAGTGGGGTTGTCATCTGACCCACACTACATAAAGTACTCACTGAAAACTTATGTATTTAGAGATAGTCTTCGCCCCTTGGTACAATCATTGTCATTGATTTTTCTGCTCAAAATAGCTTTAAGTTCCTCCCAAGATGTAATTAGAGCTAGTATATGCAGGCGACACTTAAAGCTTAGCTTCAGAAGTGGAGGCCACAAGATCATTAGCCCCCAAAAGTGAATGGAAGGACTTGACCAATAGAGGCGTGAACTACGAGAGTAACAGACTCAACGGTTACCACTTATTTCCTTTTCAAAGTAGCAAAAATTTGGAGAGAGGTGGTGTTAAAGGAGACCCTCTTCTTGAATAGCAGACTATCAGCAGGTGCCAGCCTCTTGAATACTAACGCTCCTTTTGGCAGAAGCCTCAATGGCAAAGTTTACTTGATTGTGTGGTGGATTTGGATAGAAAGCAAAGAAAGAACCCTATCAACATCTCATGATTCCATCGTTCAGAGCTTAGCCAGTAAACTTGATTCATTTAAGCATCAATTTAGGAGGCCATAAAACAATTAGTAAAAACCATGAGTACAATTGTTTGGGGACGTTCCGATGAATCAAGGGGAGAAAGAATAAATCAAAGGCATGTCGCATCCAACCTATTCGGCCTACTCAAGCTTCCTATACTGGCTTTGTCTAGTTATAAAATTAGGATTTGCCCGTTTGTGGTCTTTTTAAATGTGTCATTACTCAACTGATCAAGATTGTGAGATAGCTTATCTAGGGGCTCGCATCTTGCTATCAAGAGGAAAATATCACAAATATGATGAAGACCTTAAGTGAAGTAAAATGTATCTTTGAATTTAGACTCCATAAAGATTTCTACAAATGCAATGAAAAAAATATTAGGACTCATAATAGCGTAGCAAGGGTATAGAAGCCTGTTCTTACAAAGAATTTGCAATGATGTAGCAAGGGCAAAGAAGCCTGTAATCAAGGACTTGAATGATAACATTTCAAGAGAATGGAAGTCTGTCATCAAGGATTTGGATTACAATAGCATAGCAAGAATATGAGAGCCTGTTGTCAAGAGTTAAATCGCTAACAACATATTCAAAAGCAAAACAACTTAGTGTTGGGTTTAGGATTAAAGTAATGAATAAGGAGGGGATTGCCAATTTGAGGAAACAATAGGGCTCTTTGGAGATTAACTTGATTAACTGGAGAGTTGTAAGTGAAGTCCAAAAATGTAATTTAATAATTGACTCGAGGATTAATAGAGCATACTAAGAAAGTAATAGCAACAGAATCCAAGGATGTTTTAATGATTTACTCGGTTACTCCACTTTGAAAAATTGAAGAGATTTGCTGGGGACTTAATTACAATGAAGTCCAAAATAATATTTGGGTACTTAGGCTCCACTAGGGACTTGACTTTGAAATTTAGTAATATTTGTGGAATCTTAGTTTGCATTCAATTTAGAAAAATCCTATATTTACAAGTGTTCACCTCAATGCTTTTGAAGCACAGAGATCTTGTAAGTTAAGAAACTAACTAAAAAATAATTGTAACAGATGAATCTCATTGTGTTTTTAAATGTTGCTTTATTGTGAAAATGGATTAACTATGGACCTTTCAAGCATATACATGATTCTCACCCAAACTTCATATTTCTTATTGTCTTCAATAACTAATTTTTTAATGAATAATTTTTTTAAAAAAATAACTTCATTGAGCACGACTTTGATGAAAGTATACCTTCAACAAAGGTGTTACTCATCTGGCATACATTCTCGACAAGCATGCATCCGCAACAAGCAGTCAACTTTATTATTTTCGACAAATGCTTCTTTATTATTACCACTATTGTTATTGCTATTATTATTATTATTAGAATAACTATTATACTGTTTCCTACAATTAAAGGGTAATATCAAATAGGTCCAGCACTTTTTAAAATATCAGAGGTCCATGAAATTCGTTAAATTTTTCAAATGATTCCTAAACTCGACTTAAACATTTCATACGAGTCTCCTTTAACTGTTTTCAAAAAACTTTCACTATCATATGACTAAAACAATGAGTTTTTAATTTTTCTCTTTTTAATATTTTATTTTTAAAATTACTAAAATACTCCTAAAAGAGAGATATATAGATAGAAAAAATGAATGGTAAAATATTTTTTATTTATATTTGATGGTGCTTTTGATGAAAAGACTTATTTGATATTACCTCCCAATCTCAAGGACCTAGATGATCTTTTAAAAATAGTGGATCCATTTGATATTACCCCTAATTTCAGAGGCCTATATAATATTTACTTTTATTATAATTATTATTTCTTTGGTGGAATAATTTTTTAATAGATTAATACCTTTAAGAATTAAAATGTTTATTTCGATGAACGTCCTTTTTATACTTCTGACAAACCGAGTTGGCTAATAGTTCTCTAATGAAGCGTAAATATTTTATTCGCAATTTTTCAATAAATTAATTTCATTGAAGAAGCATTTTCGAAAGATTTAATTAATTGTCATACAATTTGCTTATCTGATAGGATTTTGGATAAAGGCATCTTCGACAACAATAGATACATTTGTCGAAGGCCTTTTACTAATCATGATTATTTTCTCTCATCTTCTTTACCATTTTGTTGCCTATTTTTACTTCATCTTCATTATTATTATTATTATTTATTTTATTGTTATTTTTATTATCTTTTATTCCTCATTACAGCACTATTTTGAGTTCTTAGTCAAAGACCGATTAGTTTAGTCAAAGCCATTCCTTCTTTGATCAAAACATCACTTCTACACTAAATCTCATAGGATTAATAGTGGTCAATTTTATATTACTTGATGTATACACTATTTAAGTGGGGAACATATCATAGATATCCAACAAATGGCTAATCATCATTAGATCTAACAACTATCACACCTTTAGAATTAAGGTGAGAGAAGAACTGAATGGTCAATATCGCCTAGCTCCACGAAATATAATCACTACTACGCATATACAATAGTCAAATTAAAGATTAGCTTTAGATAAAGTCAAACAGAAATGAGCTCTCCATTGATGATGATTTTCTAATCAACTGAATCTTACTAGAACTTAATCATTCCTAGGTATACATCTCACAGTCATTTAACGATCGAGTGGGAATACTATTTATCATGTCTGATAAGATTTAATTTGATTTGATTTTATAAACATTCAAAATTGATTTTGGAGATATGAAGACCAACATATTTTGAGCTGATTTTATTTTTTAAATAGAAATAGTTCATATCTGTCTAGATTTATTAAACACTTCATTTTAGTATTTATTATTATATTTTCAAATTTCATCATAAGATCTTTATAAAAAAAGGTCGTCTGGCATTATAATTATAATAATTAGTGGATGATCAATGAAATTTGAGGTAAGTGTTTTGTTAAATTCTGGTGAAAGAAAGAGCATGTGTTAGCCTTGAATAAAAGTTCTTAAATTAGCCTAGTTATCCTTTTACCTAAAAAAAGAAATCTGTTTCCTCCTCATTCTCCTCCTTTTGCATTTCTTATTCTTAAAAATAAATTATGTGCAAGGGCACAACATTTTTTTATTCAAGGGGAAGTTTTGTTTAAAGTTCAAATTTCTTCAAACAAAAATATAATTTATATTTGAACTCATTTTTTATTGTCTACTCGAATTATAAAAAAAAAATTTCTCAACCAAATTCACAAATTTGCTCTATCATTTGAGTGATCCTATTACCAATTTAAGATTCACGTTACTTGTGATAATAATTTTTCCTATTTCATTCTAAGCCCCAGATCTGACTTATTAAACATAATTCAATCCCTAATCTAATTAATAAATTTCAATTTATTGACCAACTTAATTTAAATTTTAAAACAATTTTATTTGTGAGATCTAAAATCTTATTTATTATAAAATTATACTTTCAAAAATATCTTATGCTTAATTTAAATACTCCGTCAATTAATATTATTTATTTACATTCTAAAATATAATTCTATTTTTCGTCCCGCATCACGATTAAGTCCAAATGAAGAACAATAGAAGAAGATTCATCAACGATAATATCAACATTAATTAGCTAACTAATGCTTCTTGAAGAACATAGTATCTCACCAATGAGTGAGGCTGAAAATTCTTGTCATCAAAGGAGCTTGAACTAGATAATTTGGTAGGCTGGTAGCCTAATAGTGCATCGATCGTCAACTTCCACTGATTAATTAGTTTCAATACTGAAAAGATAGAGAATGTTCAACCAAACCTTTATCATTCGATGGGATATTTATAGGCATTATAAGGCAGTAGATTGCAATCTACTAAGCCGCAAAGCACCGACCGGCACGATTAAGCAAATGGCTAACATGTTTCACCCACACCATTTTCATTGAATTTGGACTAGTAGAATGGACGAATATCACGCTAGCAATCAGGTATAAAGGTGAAAATATTTTATCCGACATAGCTTAACCAAGTATAGGTCGACCATGTATAGGTTCAGGTCTTAGATGGGCCAACCCAATTATGACCTGTGTAAAAGACTCGAGTGCAAGTTGCCAAGTCGACTCGTTTATTAAATTAGTGTTTTTCATTTCTAATATTAATTTTAATCAATTTAGATGTATATCACCTAATTTAGTTTAATTTTCAATTTTGCCAATTACACTTTATAATTACCGAATCCGACAAATTGAAACTTGCATACATTAATCAATCTAACGAACAATCATGCTTTTCTTATGTTTTATAAAGTTTGGGAGTATTATTTCTTGATTCAGAACATATTTCTCTGATCCTCACTGATTAGTTGCCATACTCTTTACTGATCTTTAAAATTTACACCACATTAATATTGTCCCCTATCAGTAATATACATTGAAAATATTAAACGCTTGCACAAAATTGAAGAAAATAAAAATCAAACCAAAATGAAGGTCAAACCTGGTAGATTGCTCTTTAACGTGGCCCATTCCTGTTGAACCTTCTTCAACCACCCTCTTTTTACCTGAGAATGTTAAGGCAACAATTTTCAAAAAAAAGTCAGGTAGCCCGATATGATTTAAAGCTACATCAGTATCGGCACAATAACCTGGTACGAGATTAACCCTTTGTCAAAGCCATTAACAAAATGATGATCTGAGCAATCGAAAACAATATCAAATTGCTTAAATTTTATGGGATTTTCATTGCCTAGTAAATATTTTGGTTGCTCATTTACTGCATCCTCCAAACATTGCTGCCCATGATTTTCCAGAGGCAGATCTTCTAAATCAAGCTCCTTCTCTGAAGTCTTCAGAATTTGAAGCTTAGAGAATCCTTTCATCTAGGCAAAACTCATATCAGTCAGCAGTGCTCTTCCAAATGCACTTCGACTTGTAGCAGAGCTGCACTTACTTGGCACAAAAGAGAAGTTGAACCATTTTGACCAAATAGAGAAGTAGCAATGTTTCTGAAGCATCTGACGATATAGTGAGAGAACAATTCAGCACTATCTTGCCTATCTTTCTCATCGGCTCCATTCAGATTGTTCAAAGACTTCAAAGGAAAAACAAAAACAAATAAGAACGTCAAAGAAGCCATTAGAATGAGCCTAACTGACAAAGCAGGGTAAACTTAGAGCCTAGCAATCCTGAAGCTCTATCTCTAACCTTTTCTTTTAAGAGAGAGGTTCTATCTTGAGTAGCTCCCTCTTTGATGACATTTTCTGAAGAATTTTCCTCAATAAGCATGGTTGGTTCATTAAGCTTATCCAAGACAAAGATTTCAGAAGGCTGAACCTGAAGGGAAAAAACAATAATAAAATATTCAGTGGCCTTACTAAAGAGATAAATACTATCATACCAAAATTAATAACAATAAACAAACTATAAGGTAAATGCCATAATCAAATGATCTTTGTTTGCCAAACATTTCCATCTTAAATTTGAGCTATTCAGATGTCCCCCAATTCCTTCCAGCATTAGTTTTCAAAAAGAACCTATAGAAAAAGTATTTACATGCAATTCACCAAAGATGCCTTTATTACTCATTTTGCCCTCAAGTATGCCTTACATTTTAACAAAAGTATATGTGTCGTTATGGATTGGTACCACTATTCTCTCTCCAATTGTTTCATTTCCAGTTCAACCTTCACAGTAAATTTGATCACTACAAACCATAGAACACAAACCAAAGTTAGTGATAATTCCAACTACTTCATAAGATTTTTTTTTTGGCTGTGGTGGTGGGGGGTGGGTGGGTGAGTGTGTGCATGGGGTTTGCGTGGGTTGTGGGGAGCGTGGTTGCGCACTAGAAGATGTTGTCACTACCATTTTCACCACCGCTGCTACTTCAAGTCCCCCAACCACACGCAGCAACTTCATCCCTACCACCACCATCCATATTTTGGATGACTAGATCGACTCAAATTTTGGCAATTGTAGTTTACAACCATAGTTGCAAGTGGATCTCAAACATCTGCGTGGCAGATAGAAAAATGATAAAGTTTTATCAAGTCCAAACCTGCACGCCTCCCATTTCTGACTAGTCAGACCTATCTAGTATACCCGTTTCAACATAAATGGCACGAGATAATTCATCTTGGGTGGCTGAGATACAGTACCCAAGCCACAATCAAAATCTCACTAGCCTTAGTAGTGATCAACAATTCGTTCGTACAATATTAAAAGAGTTCAAGTTCGGAAACACTAATCACAATAAGAGTAAACCAAAATATACTTACAAGCACTAACATCTCTAGTTGAAGCATGCATAGCGAGCATGTGGGTTGACCTACAGTTTCTTGATCCTTCGTGATCAGTAGATAGTGTATTCTCATGTTAACATCTAGTTGCAGCAATGGTTCTATAGCTATAAATAGAGGACCAACCAAGGCTTAAGAAAAACCAAATCAAAACTGATCAAGGCAATTGTTCCTCAGCTAAAACTATGTTCACTTATAATCAAATCCCTTTTAACCCTTTTAACCCTTTTAACCCTTTTAAGGGATTTATGTAATTAGTGAAGCTTTCTTTGCCTTTGGGCACAATGGTTTTTCTCTTCTGAGAGTTTTCCATATAAATCTTGTGCTTTTTATGTCTTAGTCATCTTCGAGTAGTATGAGTGACGATCTCCCTAGTTTGAGATCATAATCATCCTCTACCATCATCAAAAAATTTCTGTAAAAATTACCAGTTCAAGTTTCTCTGTATATTTACTTACTAGAAAATGTAGAACACAAAGAGCTCAGCAACAAGTCTAACTATTTGAAAAGATGGTAAGAAGACGCATATAAAAAGAGAGAGATAAAGAGATGACTATGGAAGCAATTGTCGTCCCTCCAGCCACTATTTCCTTCAAGTCCTCGACACACTCACGAACCCCATTCCCCATTACCACCCTTTACTTTTTGACCGGCCAAATCAGCTCTACATTTTAACAATTCGATGAGATCGGGAATGCAATCAACAGATGTAATTAGTTGGGGTTATCTTAACTAAACTAAGGTTCACTCAAGTTGACGGACCATTAATAGGAATAATGGAAAGGTCAATCTGTAATAATGCAATACTTTAAGGGGGTTTAAAATGTAATTAGGTAGAAGTCAAGCATGATGAGCAATAAACACATTTTTGGAATGGCAAATTATGTGAAACTCAACCTAATCAAATGTGTACTATTATAGCATAACAGATACTTTGCAATATGGTAACTTGATCTCATTCACCTTCATTTTCAACATAAGATTATCATTTGCACGTCAATCTAACAATCTTGTAAAGTGCGCAAAACTACAATAATTTCTAAGCATAAATTATCAATTAAAAAGTAATTATAATATAAACTGCAACGTATTGAATGCCTGCATTAAAATACAAATATGAACATAGAAAAAAGAAAAGGGGAATTTCATAGTGGAAAAAATTATCCAGCCCCCAAAAGTAGTCCCCAGGTAGCCCAAAAATGGTTTTGGGTCTAATCCTATGAATTATCCAATATATTAGATCATTAATCCATTGAATAATCTAGTGAATTAGACTCATAAACTGCAATTAGTTAATATATTGATCATTTAAGGAGGTTGTGTAGCAAAGTTCCTTCACATTGCAGTCTAGGACAACAAAATCTTACTTTAGACTTTCAATTTATAGATGTCACTATACACTAATTATTAGTACTTCACAAGCACATCTAACGAGTCCTGAGATGCCACAATCGTTTACCTAGTACTAAATACTTTAGCTTAAGAACCTAATCACGTCCTATATTTCAGAAACTTAAGAGGTTTGCACATGTCTTTCTATACTAAAATGAATGCTACTGAAGAAAATAAGACCTAATGAACTTCAGGCAGCTTTGCTAAAGAAAATAGGCAGCTAAACACAAATTAATGGGTGCCCGCCATCCTGATGAAATGTGATAAATTAAGCTTCTCTTTTTTATAATTTATAATTACATAATAAATAAAATGCAAGTTTATTTGCAAGATGACAAGTTGCAAAAGGAATAATTGAACGTCCAAAGTACTGTACAGACATTCTGAAACCATTTAGACTCATCCAGAAAAAAATGCAATGGAAAGCTAAATGTAAATCGAAGGTTACTGTTTCTACCAAGGATACATGACCACTAGCCCATCGTACTTCAATGCCTTCATACTTAAAACCTATGGCACTCCCAATACATGATAGATAGCCATTAGTGTTCTTCCCCTTTGAAATGTCCTTTTGGCAAGCAAGGGGACTGCCGAATTCTTTAAAACTTGCATCTTCACTCCAGTTCCATGTACTCGATTCATCTTCAATAAGTCTTTCTTCTACACTCTCCATATGTGGTAATAATCTGAGCACAACATCACCAAAGAAGTAAGAAAAATCTGGATGTTCAATCAATTCATATGCACTTGTTGTCTCCTCAAAGAATTTATATTTAGTTGTTTCACCATCAGTAACTTTCCATTTAACATTTACAGTTCTTTCTCGTGCATTAACACTATGCACAACGCCCAACCTTCCCCTACTCAACGCACACAAATCGCCTGGTGCAATTTTCTCTAAAACAAACTGCCCCGGCCAGAATTCATGATCACCAATAGTATTGACAGGGCATAAGGATTGAGAATCCAAACCATTCAAGTAACTGCCATTTTGCCACTGTACATTGACCCTTGCTTTCCTCTTGACGATAACACATAATTGCATGCAGCTTATACCATCCCCTCCTAACTGCTCCATTTGGTTAAAGTTCAGAGGGGCAACCGTTGGACTGGAATTTCCACTCAGCATCATAGGGCTATGAAGGTTGTCGGATATAATCCTGCACCAATCACCAAGTTGCCATGAAGTGTGAGGAAAACACGACAACAAAGTCAGATCCTGTGGATCTTTGATAGAGGAAGGAGTTGAAGAAGTGTCACCTTGAACACAAACAACCCAATTAACACAAACAGATCCAACTTCTACATTGCTAACGATACCTGTATCTCGATAATCTTTCCATGAACCACATAACCATCTTACGGATTTGGAAAATGTTGGCAATTTAACTCTAACATGCTGACCAGGATAAAATGTTAATGGTGAATCTTCAGTTTGGCTTGGGAATACAGGTGTCAAATTTTCTTCACCAGTCATTATTGTACAACTAGCCCCATCATCAAACAAAATGGTAACAACATCATATGCTTTCATTACCTTGCCAAGCCAAGGACCACAGATTACATAGTCTCCAGGAACAAAGGACTTCATTCTTAGAAGCTTTTTGCTATTTATGTCTTTTATCGGGTAACCAGAGTATGTCTCCAGGTCAACGGTCATGTCAATGTCGACAACACGGCCCAGTTGGCCAGAGGGATTTGATATGGAGGAGACAATGTCACCGGGCACAAACCCTCGATCATATGCTAGAAAGTCGTCAATCTTTCCAATGCTCTCATCCAAACTTGACAATATACCTAAAGCATGGACACTGAATTCAGATTCATTAACAACCTGGTCCTCACTATCACTCGTTTCCATGTAACTTCCACAATCAGACTCCGAAGCGCACACACTCATGGCTTGCTGTTGATACCTGCAAATAAAAATGATATCATTTCCCTACAAATGACAGAAGGGAAAATAAACTATGGGTGCTAAGCAGAGCTTTAAAATTCAGGAAACTATTCAACTAAATCAATTCGGGAAGTTCTCTCTTAAACAAAATAGTCATCACTCATCAGAAGCATCTTAGAAAGAACAATTGTGCAGCATTTTCTTCTAGTATTTGAAGAAAATGTATATAACCAGGTAAATTTTATTTTACAGAGAAAAAACTCAATAAGAAAAAACAACTAGACTACATAAGCAAGATATCCCCATACACATGAGCAAAAAAAACAAAAAAAAAAACAAAATGAGATATAAAAATCATACCTTCAATTGTGTCTGAATTTCCTGCTCCTTCTCCGAAGGTAGTTGCCGAAAAATAGATTAAACTGCCTTTTCAACTAGCCCTGCAAGGTTAACAACCAAACAACAAATAGAGTTCTTCCAATAACAGGGAAGTGATGCTCTGGATTCTGGTTATGCCAAAAGAAGATTTGCCCCAAGCTCTATGTATGAGCTGCCAAAGGAGATTTGCCCAATAGGTGAAAGATAGATATCAAAAGATAACATAAGCCAAAGGAGAATTGCCCAACAGAGCAAAAATGGTTTGTGGTCAACAAAAATTTGCCTATAAGTTGAAAAAGACTTTAGCCTTTTTCTTTCCAAAGAAGATGTGCCTAACAAAGATGTTTCCCACTACTAGTGGACTCGAGAAGAAGCTACTTGGACCTCAATCTGCTTTCTACTCCAAGTATGCTACTTCGTGGAGAAGTTCGGATGCCAAAGGAGATTTTCCCAATATAGAAACAGAACCTTCTGTAGTGCTACAAACCGTCGGAGCACTTGCTCTGCTGAACCATTTATGCATAAACCTCGGGAAATAGATACGACGGGTTCTCCAGAAGGGGCAGCCTGCAAGAAGAGAAAGCATCTGCATGAACAGTACATCACTGAAGATGCAAACGTGAAGACTCAGCCGCTTACCAAAACATCCTAGTTACCAAGAAAACAACGGTTGAAGATCGACAAACTGTATCAAAACAAGAACGAAAGCGTCGAAAAGTATAAAAAAAAAACCACAGTATCAAGAAGCAGAACTGCAGAAGGATCCCAAATTCTTGAACCGCTTCTCAATTCATCTCCTTGACCCCTTTCCTTCTCTGTTTTGCCTTCGCTTCAAACCAAAACAAACCCACTTGCCAAAATTTCAAAAAAAATTCGAACAAACCAAGGAAACCATGAAAAGAAACAACGAAAGCTGACAAGAACCATCTTAACCTTCCACGGTTCCAACTTCCAAGGTCTCGCTGCTTTCCTCTTCCCCCTGCCACTCGCGGCTCGCGAGTAACAAAGGAAAGGAAGGAAACTGGTCTCAAGGAACTATTCCGCTCCCGACTCCCACCATCATCTGAAAAACTCCAAGCCAAGAACCAAGGCAGCCGCAGGGAATTCAAATTTCCACCAGTGCTCCTCCAATCGCATATTCCTCAATTTTCTCATAAAAATCCCCCAAAAAAGAATCCTTTTTCTCCGTTTTCAGTATTTTCTTGTGATCTCAGTGGGCTTTTGTGCGGCCTTTTTATTCTATTTTATGGTCCACTATGTGGGGCTCCCGTTTTATTACATTAATTTTACTTCACATACACAATAATAAAATTCGTTCAAACATTTAGCAGAATACACAATACCTTCCAGTTAGGCCAACTGAACAATCTTTGTACGGTTAAACTTCCCGGCAAGACCAATTTGACGTCCGTCCATCTTCCCCTCCACCTGCTTCATCATCAAGTGGCGTCTGCTTTGAGATCCACCGATGCCACGCCATTCGCAATCAAATAGCTGATGCAATTCGCTCGTCTCCTAAGTAGACAGCCCAATCAAACTAGCCGCAAAGTTCAGCCTCACGGGCCAATCGTAAAACTACATCAATCACTTGAATTTGATCATTGGTAGCATGAGTTTGCTTATTGACCAAACAGCCTACCATTTGTTTTGAAGTTAAAAATTAATTTGATTTAATTTTAACCTGGCATATCACATCACACATAAAATTTAATATTAAAAATTAATTTTATTTCATATCCTACACACATTACTAAAATAATAACTAACTTATATCATATCTCTCACATATTTCAATATAATAACTAACTTTATTTTACATCATTCATAATTTTCAATAAAAAAATATTAGAATAATTACCTACATGTCACACAATTTAGTTTTATTTATGCCTTACCCATTCATTCTTAGTTAATTACGCTATGCACACTCAAAATATTATAAAATCTTACATACACACATTTTAATTTATTTCTATTATAATGAGTAATCATAATTTTTCAATAACCTAACTATAATTAAATTACAAAAAATCTGAACCGTTCATCATATTATTTTAAGAATATTTAAATATATTTTGAGTAAAAATCTTAAAACCTTAATGTTTAGGTGGCGATAAAGGAAGAAGACATCCACGACGTGAATTAATTTTAGGACAAATCAGCGCTTTAGTGTGGTATTGAGGAAGAGAAAAATATATACCATTAAAAGTAAAAATATAATTTTAATGATTTACTAACAGAATATTTTTTTTTTCAAATAGATTTTGATTAAGTTTTAACTCAAGTGTGTGTATGTAAAATTTTGTAATATTTTGAGTGTGCATAATATAATTAATTAAGAATGGATAGGTAAGACATAAATAAAACTAAATAGTGTGGCATGTAGGTAATTATCTCAAAAATATTTTTATTTAAATTTAATTTTAATTTTATTAAATTTAAATTTAATTTTAATTTTATTAAATTTAATTTTAATTTTAATTTTATTAAATTTAATTTTATAAACAAATAAACCCTTAATCCTACTCTTTGACCCATGAGATTCATATTCATTTATTTAAAAAAAATTAAAGATTCCTCAAATTATCCGCATATTCTCTGATTAAGATTTGCTCATCAAAATCTAACCGAATGTCAACTTCACTTTGTTTCCATCTTTTTGCTTCCACTCACAAGATGCCTACCATCTCATGGATTCTACTTCTCCCTTCTGTCCCATCTATTAATATAACGTGTTATGCATGTTGTTTCTTCGCGTTATTTTTATTGCTACGACTACACGAATGATTGTCCAAAATATTTATGCATATTGTTTCTCTTCTAAAATTAATAAAATAATGAGAGCTAATTGTTAGCGACAAGCTTGAGAAAGGGAAAGGATGGGAGAATGGTCAATTATAGTGTACTTACCTCGTTTGATTCGAGCTTTTTTTTTTAGACAAGAGAAAAAAATTAATCTATTTTTTAAATTTAATATCAAAGAATTTTATTTTAATATTAAAAATTACATAACATGTGAAATAAAATTAATTCAGATTTGTATTTGTGTTAGATGTGTAATAAAATTAATTTTTATAGTTGAAATTTATATTAGATAACATATATTACTTGCTCTTATTACTTTCAATATTAGATCTTTCACGACAATACATTAAACTAAACATAAACATCAAACAAGACTATAGTACATTATATCATAAGTTGTACCTTAAATGTCGGGGATAATTAGATTTTACTAAACTCGTACCTAAATTAATATAAAATAAAAACCTTCATCTTTTTTGGTGGATTTTCTTTTTTAGATTAGAGCGAGTGGGGACGTAGCTCGATGAGACTAGTGCAAATTGCCCGCCCGACAAAAGTTATTGTCGCAAGCGGTGCTAGATCTGAGTGGGCTTTAACCCGTAACGGGCCTCATGCAGGTCTGGGCTTGTTCCACATTTTTTTTTTGAGTAGGCCGTGTTGGCTTAGGAGATCTTCCTTTTTTTTTGAAAAGTGACAATACGATAAAATAATTTATATTTTAAATTTTTTAAAATAAAAAATATTAACACATAAATAAATAATTTCTTAAATTTCTAAATAATTATAATTAGTAAAAAAATATTTTAAAAATTATGAAAAAAAATATCCAAGTATATTATTTTTAAAAATTTAGAGAATTAAATTTAATATTTTATTGTAAAAGAATTGTCGAATACGTACAAGAGACTCCTAAAATTGTAATTTATTTTCTTCCTAATTTAACTACATTACTGCAAGCTTGCAATCCGGAATTTCAATTTCTTTTGTAAAATTTTTAGGGTAAATTAAGCCCAGGTCTTTAATTTTAGGATTTAATAATATATAGATCTATAGGTTCAAAATTATAACATCAAATTTTTTGAATTTTAATATAAAAGAGAATTATTATATGCATATACAATAACATTCATGAACCAATATCAAATGAATAAATGATATGATAGCAATGACTATGATAATTATGCATATTTAAATTGTAAAACAGAAGATATCAAATAAGAATTTATAATATGAGTACTATTAAATAAATGAGCATGTATATCACGAGTTTCTTATGAACAATTGATCAGTATAAATGCATGATAGATAATTAGCACAATATCAATACTAAATATAAATAAGTGCAACATAGTTTGCCTAATAATTATAATGTAAACATGATAACAGAACAAATATAAAAATATGATCAACGAGTAAATTTCGGAAGTACTCAAGCACGCAGTTTTCCTAAAATCAAAACGGACAATACCTCTATAATGAGATCACGGGATGTTACAGTGTCGCACGAGATGGAACGATGCTAGTATTTGCACAATCTCATGCGAGTACTGTGCTGGCAACCCTTGCGCTCACAGCGTGACACTAACCGCCAGAGCACATGATTCACGGCTGTGTCGCGCACCCTTAGGCCATGGTTGTGCCGGCAGGCTTTCACTGCTGTCAGCGATCCCTTTTCACCACCGGACAGAGCAATAGGTAAGAAATAGAAAGGACGGTTATGACGGTAATTGTAAAAAAAATATTTAATAATTATATTGAAATTTATGGATTTTAATATTATAATTTTGAAAATATAGGCTAAACATTATTAAGATGTAAACTCAATAACCCTGACAGTAATTTACTCAAATTTATACATTTGTGAATTGTAATTATTTCGCGTATTAGAAAAAAACAAAAACTATTTCGCGTTAGATAGAAAAACACATATTTTATTGGGACAATTACCTATATGCCACACCATTTTATTTTATTTATGCGTTATCTATCCATTCTTAGTTAATTACGTTATACACACTTAAAATATTATGAAATCTTACATACACACACTTAAGTTAAAATTCAGTCAAAATCTATTTGAAAAAAATATTTTGTTAATAAATCATTAAAATTATATTTTTACTCTTGATAGTACTTTTTTTTTCTTCCTCGATGTCACACTAAAGCGTTGATCAGTCCTAAAATTAATTCACGTCGCGGATGTCTCCTTCCCTTACAACTACCTAAACATCAAAGTTTTAAGATTTTCACTCAAAATATATTTAAATATCCTTAAAATAATATGATGAACGGTTCAAATTTTTTTTAACCTAACTATAGTTAGGTTATTGGAAAATTATAATTGACCATTATAATGAAAATAAGTGAAAGTGTGTGTATGTAAGATTTTATAATGCTTTTGAGCGTACATAGCCTAATTAAATAAGAATGAATAAGTAACGCATAAATAAAGTGAAATAGTATGACATGCAGGTAATTATCCCTATTTTATTTGCTTAATCTTGAATTATATAAAATAAATATTTTAATATAAATTACATTCGGTCCTCTAAATTTTTTATATGAAAAAAGAAAGTTAAATTTTTATTAAAATATGAATAGATATAAAAATAATAATAATTTTTAAAATTTAATATTTGTATAACTTATGAAATAAAATAATTTTTAATATTTTAATTTGTAATTATAAAAAATAAATATGAAATATTAATAAAAATATTTTTGAAAATTTTGATAAGACTTTTGGCTTTAACCAAATGAAGCCTATGCGATGCGCGGCCATGCCATGCAGGAAGAGAGAGGCCAGGGAAGGGGGGAGAGGGAGAAGTAGTTTGAATTTTTTTTTTAGATAAAAAAAATAATTTTTTTTTTAAATTTAATGAGAAAAAAATTTATTTTAATATTAGAAAGTATGTAAAATATGAATTACTTTTAATTTTAATATTCGTATTTGCATTAGTGTGAAAGATGTTCTCAGGGGCAAGTAGTTCTCACTCAGACTGGAGGGACTACTATTTTTTTGTGAGAGGGGATTTGGGGATCCCCTTGAGGCCCGGAGTTTACCCTCCTGAGTTCATCAATGACACTAAGTGGATGGCTGGGACGTCCATCCAGAAGAATTTGGAGTTGTTGAAGGGGCAGAGCTGGCCCCTGAAGGACTTCCTCAGGCTCGTGAAGAACAATATATTTTTGAATGCCAAGGCGCTAGGATATGTCATCTTCAAGAAAGTCGCCCCACCTTATGGCACAGTTCTGATGAAGAGGGTCAGGAGGGGACAGCCTCCTGCCGTCCAGCTCAGTAAGGAGGTCACTGAGGTTGAAATTTTTATAGTTGAAATTTATATTGGACAAAAAAAATACCTCAAATCAAACAAGACCTACGTGTTTTATAAAATTTTAATATTAAAATAAAAAACTTAATTAGTATTTCTTTTAATTAAAAATTTTAAATATTAAATTTTTAAAATTGCTCGCTTAAATAATATTATATCCTAAACTTTGGATTTATTGCTCCATATAGAATTGTGTTTGTGCAATTAACTAATTTGATTCATATTTTTAAATTGGAGCATTTACATATATACTCCTTAATTCATCTTGAATTACATATTAAACTCTTTATTTTTTAAATTTACAAGTTCACCCCCTAAATCATTCAAAAATAATATATTTAGGCATTTCTCATGATTTTTAAAAAATTCTTTTTATTGATTATAATTATTTGGATACTTATTACTAATAATAGGTATATACAACATATTATGAACATATACAAAATATTATGTATATACAAAATATTATTTTTGGATGATTTAGGAGATGAAATTGTAAAATTAAAAAACAAGAGGTTTAATATGTAATTTAAGATGAATTAAAAGTATGTATGTAAATCTCTCTTTTAAATGTTTAGAGTTTTTTTTCAGTATATATCTCTTTTAAAACCATGAATTAAACGCACAAATAACTAAAAACTTCTACTTGGTTTTTTGGTAGTATATAGAATTTTAAATTGCATTCTTCTGTTAAATTATCATTTAAGCTAAGCGATTACTCTAACCTCCACATTGAATTATTTAATGTGAGCCAGAAAACAAAAATGATGATCAAGAAAATAAAAAAAAAATTATGGTTTATGCAAATATAAAAGGGGAAAAGCCAAATTAGAAATGGCTTCTATATTTTTAATGAAATTAATTTTATCAATCAAACAAATTTCTTAAAAAAAAATACCAATAGTACATATTATAAAATGTTCTCAAAATTTTATTAATAAAACAAAGAAATGTTCTTACAATTACGTAGCAAATTACGTCTTTTGTGCGCAATATTAAAGGCATTTACATATGTAATGTTTCATATTATTATGTTTATATATTATATGCTTATTTTTAAATAGGACAAATTATTAATTTTTTTCCTTGTTAATAAATAAACTATACTAAGATCTCTAAAAAGACGTCATATCAAATTTTATAATTAACAAACATATTTATGAACTTCATACAAACATTTCATAAGTTTTAACGAGCCGAACATTAGCATGTTTAAGCTAATTCATTTACCAATCGAACTTTTAAAATTACATTCAGGCTTAGTAGTTAATGTCAATAAATCGAGCACAAACAAACCCTTATTGAGGCAAACATCAAACTATTCATTAATTTCTTGGTTCATTAACATCCCTATATTATGGGGTCGGCTAATGTATATTGGCCAATGATCAAATTATAGAATCGAGATTCCCAGTAAGGTGCCTGGGAGACAGTATTGGGGTGACGATAGTCTATAACTGAAATATTTCACATATATTTTATTTAATGGGCGTTAATGGTATGAATTTTTTTTGCAATTGGGCATTTGAATGTGCAAGTGCCCAATGAATGCCCACCATGTCAGCAGTGGTCCCCACCCACTACTGACTTGGCACACCCTGATTTGGTGCCCGAACAATCAGACACTCGAATGTAAAAATTGGTCTGTAATTTTTAAAATTAATCAGACAAAAATTGCTCAGTAATCTTTAATATGTAATTTTTTCAAATATATATATATATATATATATATATATAATAAAAATTTCCAATTCTATATATATATATATATACCAGTGATCACCGTAATTTTCCACAAATCTAAATCAAAAGCTATCTATATCCACTTGCCGTTGACTTCTCTCTCTCTCTCTCTCTCTCTCTCTCTCTCTCTCAGTAAGGCGGTCTTGCCTCGGCCTCTCTCTGTCTCTCTCTCAAACACGATGCTCCATGTGCGATTGCCAGCCATGAACAGTCCACCTTCACTCCAAACCCTTCGCCTCCTCCTTCTCTTCCTTGCCGCTGCCGGCACCGGAGCGCAGCAGTCCGATACCAACCAAGGCGATGCGCTGCACAACCAGAACCTCGGGCCGCGCATCGGCATTATGGTCGGGATGCTCTCTGTCATGGTTTGCCTCGCCTTCCTCCTTCTCATGTGTGCCAAGTTAAGATGCACCAGCTCCCTCATCCTCTTCCCCTCAGCCCCAGCTCCTCGAAATGCCGCCGGCGAGGGCATCCGAGGGGAAACCGGACGCTTGTCCGGCGTTGACAAAGCCGTGATCGAGTCCCTACCCATCTTCCGGTTCTCCTCCCTCAAGGGCTCCAGAGACGGCCTCGAGTGCTCCGTCTGCCTCTCCCGCTTCGAAGAGAATGACAACCTTCGCCTTCTTCCTCGCTGCAAACACGCCTTCCATGTCGACTGCATCGACCGCTGGCTCGACTCCCAGTCCTCCTGCCCGCTCTGCCGCTCCCGCGTCGACGCCGACGACATCGCCTTCATTAAATTTTCCCTCAGCTCCCACCGCCTCTTCCACTTCGACGCCTCCTGCAGATTGGCCTCCGCCAGCACAGCCGACCACGCCGGAGATTCAGGGCTCGAGCTGTATATCGAGCGCGAGCACGCAGCCGGAGACGGCTCCTCCGCGAGAATCCTAGCGGCCGACAACAAGGAGAATCGGCCTTGGCCGGCGGCTGCTCTGCACAACTTGAAGCACCAGATCGGCGTGTCCGACGTAGTGCTCCGAAGCCGGTGGAGCGACTTTAATTCTGCTGACCTGATGAGGCTCGAAACCGAGATGCTTCGGATGATGTCTAGCAGAAGGTTTCCAGCAGCCGCCTCCGGACCAGAGCGGCCGGAGAAGGCGGCAGGCGATGGAATTTCTAGTATCGGGCAAGTTCTGCAGATACAAAACCCCGCCGGAGTCAATTTTCCGACAGAGGAGTACTATTCTAGTACTGATCATGAGTACTCTGCCGGAGACAGGACTGCATTGATCTCGAACCGCAGTCTGTCGGATATCACAGCGGCGACGAGGTACCGGTCAGCGGGGATCAACAGAGCGGAGGAGAAGGTGAGGCTGCTGTTGCTTCAGATAGCCTGCCGTGCGGTGGACTGGGTCGCCGGCAAGCAGGTGCAGCGTCAGAGTTCACGGGTGCCGTCGGAAAACGTCTAGATTCGTGCGTTCTTGGTGATTAACGCGCCATAATTACTGTAAATTATTAAACTGTTTGAGCCAGACTAAAATTAAGAATAAAATGATACTAATTTAAAAAATAATAATAATAAATAAATATTTTTAAATATTTTACATAAATTTTAATTAAAAAAATTATTATATTTCATATATCAATAATTTTTAATAAAAATATTAATTTTATTTCATATTTTATATTAAAAAATTAAATTTAAGTATTTTTATTTAGAATGTGAAATAAAGTTAAAATTTTTATTGAAAATTATTGAATATGTGAAATAAAATAATTTTTTTTATATGAAAATTTATCTAAAATGATTAAAAATATCTATTTATTATTATTGTTATTATTTTTTAAATTAGTACTATATTGGTCAAGATTTTGATCCTTGCACTAAACAGGATCATAAATACTATACAGAAAAATGCTTTATGGCTCATGAGTAACCCCAACGCACAACTATACAGGTAATAATCAGTTTTGTGGGGCTTCTCCTCGAATCACAAGGTCTCAAATTTGACTTCATTAGTATAATTTTTATTTAAAATAAAAAAATTATAGTATTGAAAGTAAAAAAAAATTTAAAAAAAAATCAGCATTAGTGATAAAACTTTAAACTTAATTGCTGGTGAAATATATTTCAAAGAGGTAGAAGAAGATGTTTTATGAGAAAACCTGCTACAAGCCTGTGCAGCCTTAATAAATAATTAATAAATTAGCTAATTATTATGTAAGATTATTAAGTTACAACCTAACTGATAATCATATAAATTAAAGATATAAATTATAATTAATTAATCAGTTACCGGAGATGTATAATAATTTTTGTTTTCATGTTTTAGATATTTTAAATATATTTTAAATTACAATAACGAAAGCTAATAGAATTAGATAATAAAAGAAAATAAGGTGCAAGAAAGAAAGAAAGAAAATGTACATGTAATAATATATATATATATATATATATATATATATATATCATTCATTAAAAGAATATAATAAAAGCATGCAAATGTTGGTGTAAAGTTAGATAACTTGCCCTATTTGGCACGAGGATCAAAATCAGGATTAAAATAGTATTAATTTAAAAAATAATAAATAATAATAAATAAAGAATATTATTTTACTTCAATAATTTTTAATAAAAATATGAATTTTATTTCACAGCCTAGATAAAAATACTTAATTCGAATATTTTAGTCCAGTATGTAAAATAAAGTTGATATTTTTATTAAAAATTATTAAGTAAAATAATTTTTTTATATTAGAACTTGTGTAAGATGATTAGAAAAATTTATTTATTATTATTATTATTATTATTTTTTAAACTAGTATCATTTTGGTCCTTGCACCAAATATGGTGGAATAAGGTTAAAGATTTTATGTTAGTTACTTAATTAGTTATATTAAAATTGTTAATTAAATTTGTTGAAAGTTCAAATCTTTTCTATCGAAAGTTATGCTAAAGCGAGGTTTCGAAATAGGCGCAACATTTTTAAAATAAACTGCTTCGAAATGAAATAATTGAAACACGTGTTATAGAGAAAACAGATCATTGCACATGAAAGATCACGAAATTATAAATATATAAATCTAAGTTGAAGTAATTATTTAGGAGTGAATAAAATACTGTAAGAAATAAAGAGTAGATACAACGATATATATGACAGTATACATAGTAATTACTTGCATGCACATAATTATACATAGATTTTACGTACATATGTAATTAAAAGTATTATCTGTTTTAGTTTTAAGAAACTGAGTGATTCGAGTAATTTCCGAGTGCTCACTCATCTCAATACAAGCACGCTTAACTACAAAGTTTCTCATTAGTAGTATTATGATTTTGGACCAAAAGGCATATCTATTTATACAGCTCAGAAACTATTCTCTCATTCTTTTACATCTCTCACTATTACTTTTTTTTTTTCTTGAGACATCATTTGGTGATCAATTTCCTCTATCTTCGATAGCGTCATAATAATTATAATAAAAATATATATATCAAAAATAAAATGAGTGCACAAAGTGTATTTTTCATCTTTATTTTCATATGATGAAAAACAATTTTTTTTAAAATGTAAAAAAAAAAGAAGAAATTTTAATACTTCAAATTTAGTATCAACTTAAAATATTGATACATAATTTTAAACTTACATTATGAAAGTTATGTATTCTATATTTGGTTTATTATCATAAAAGTATTTAAGATAGAAAAAGTGATAATACATGGAAAAATAAAACATTAAAAAAAAAGCTAAATCAGCAATCTTCCTTATGGAGGGCCTATTAAAATCAATCGAAATCAATTAAAATGCGGTATAAAATAGTAATCATATAAACATTAAATATGTTTTTTATAATATCAAACCTAAAATAAAATTGGTTATATATTATTTTTTAATAAAAATTTGTCATATATTGTTACAAAACCAATTTACTTATACAACGGACTTATTTGGTTGAATGTTAAATTTAAGTAAAAAAAATATTTTATATTATAGAGTTATAAAAAAAAAATTATTTTAATATTAGAAGGTGTGTAAGACGTAAATTAAGGTTGATTTTAAAATTAAAATATATGTTAGATATAAAATAAAGTTAATTTTTAAAATTAAGATTTGAGTTAAATGTGAAATAAAATTATTAAAAATTATAATAAATTTAAAATATTATTAAAATATTTTTGAATTTATGCCAAACTAGCCGAATATTATGATTATTATTTAAAAAAAATTGGTACGAATTTTTACTGAATTATATTAATGCTCACCCGAATTTGATCCTATGAATGCATAAATGAGCCTGATAATATTTTGAATTAGTATTTCAAGCGTAAGCTTGTTAATTTTGTTTGAAGATCGAAGTTTGCTTGAAAATTAAATTGAATTGCGCTTAACTCAATCCAAATAAACCAACTAATAAGCTATTTTTTTCACTGAAATTTTATATCAATTCAATCTTGAACTGACATAAAATTTAATAGAGAATGTTCGAAATCAGATTAATTAAGAAAATAATATATATATATATATATATATATATATTTATTCATGTAATTGAATTTGATATATTAATTTTTTATAATAATTTAATGAAAAGCTTCATTACAATTTCTTTCATAAGTTCTATTTAAATCAAATGTGTGATAATAAATAATAATAATAATAATATAAAATACAGGTTCTATTCAAATAATAAAATAATAATAATAATAATATAATAACAATTTCTTTCATAAGTTCTATTCAAATCAAATGTGTGACAATTTCTTTAATAATGGCGCGAGGAT
>JAEMOT010000607.1:0-29803 GCA_019297695.1 Apostasia ramifera
TAATTATCATTAAAAACTAAGAAATCTTAAAACAATACAATATAATAGTACAAGATCTTACAATCATAAAGAATAAGAACATAACTCATAAAAATTAACAAACATTAATTTCATATAATTTTAACAATATTATTATATGGTAGTATGCAACATTTCGGCTAATTCAGTTGGTTTAATTTCTAAATATAAAAAATCGAACTCAAATCGTTTAACAAAAAAAATTCAATTATCAAACCATTAACAAAACTGACATATTTTAAATCAAATCAAATTAATTAAATTTAATTAGTTCGATCTAAATTTTTTAATTTGAACCATTTAATGCACACCCGAGCTATAAATCTCTTAATCCCAATCCTCCTTTTTGGAGGATTAAAGGCATTACACTTTTTTATTTGGGTAAATAACATTTAAATATTTCTTTGCTTTTATGTTTATGTTTGTTACTTTAATTTTTGAATTAAATAATTAAATTAGTTCACCAGTTTGAATAAAATTATGATTTGAGAGCAGCGAGATTCCAATATAAAATTTTCGATAAAGTAAAATAAAAATGGCAAATTACTAATAGATTTTTATAATTTACCTATAATTATGTTTAATTTATATTTTTAAAAATTTAAGGTTTTAAAATTATTTAAAATTCTTCAATTAAGTACTTAAAATATAAAATAGAGACTTAAAAATATAAAATGCAATCCTAACAGATTTTTATAATTTTAATTAGGAAGTTAAATGAAAAGTTTTAAAAAATATAAATATAGATAAACAGTAGAAATCTATGAGTAATTTACCTAAATTTAAATAATACTTAATTAATTTCATTTATTTTTTGTAAGTTTTATTTAACATCAACTTTAATTTTTTAAAATTACGAAAAACCACATTTTTGGAATCAAATAAATTATATTTAATGTACAAGTTAATGATATTTTATGTGAAATTTAATAAATGAATTATTTGTCTTCCATTTGTGAGTGATAGTTTTTATGTTAAAACTGAAACTTGCTTGTGCGAATCATAATCAATTTGAGATATTTCGAATTAAATTTTAATCATATATTTTAACTCAAAAAAACTTTGAGTCAAATTAGAGTTCATAGTATCTATTCACATTCTTAAATAAGGGGGTGTTTGGTTCAGTATTATCTCAATGTTATATTATGTTATCTTTAGAAAATAATTATTTAATTTAATGACATCTTTAAATAATATTATAATTAATTACAAAAATATCATTACATGCTGACATCTAGATGTCACCCCAAATCGAGTGACATCTCAAGATAACACTATCAATTTGTTATTATAATGTCAATAACTTCCAACTAAACAAAAATAATTTGGATAGCATTGATATTTTCTAATATCATAACATTGAACCAAACAAATGTTCATTGATGAATAATAATGACATTTAAATAATATGACATTTAAATAACATTGACATTGAGATAACATTGAACCAAACGCACCCTAAAGAGAAATCTCACTTGTAATTGCAAAGGGTGATTTAGTTATGCTCGGACTTCCAACAAAAAATTTATAAATAATTATATGTCTGCTCTACCAATTTGAATTATAAAGAACAATACAAGTGCAGTATAAAAAGTAATATCTCTTTATAAGAACAGCATCCAAAAGATAATCTAGAAACTGTACAATAACGTGTAAAGCAACTAAAGAAAAGCATCAAAACTCATCAAAAGTAATAAGAAAATCAAGAAGAAAAGAAGGATGGGGATCAAAAGTCAAAATGCATCGAATTAACTAAAAATACATTTTATAAAATCTTTTCCCTAACTTTAATAGCAATTATAAATGGGTTGACGCCTCTCTTCCTCAATTACTGTACATAATCACCTGTTAAACTTGCTTCATTAGACAACATTTAGTTTCAACAAAAAGGTACAAAGAATAATGCAAACAAAGTGGAACTAGTAAAAAGATGGTGTATCTAATCATCCAACGCTATCGAAACATTACAAAACCTGTAATACAGAAATAAGCAGGATCATCCATAGCAATTGAACTAATCTAGATCAACTAAGAAACATCCCAAAAGAAAAACAAAAGGGTGAACCTAACCCTAACCAGAGATCGAGAACCGACCAGCACACAAATTGTAATATCCCATGATCTCAATATAGAGGTATTGTCCGTTTTGACTTTAAAACAACTGGGTGACTTGAGTGCTTCCCAGGAGATCACACATCCCAGTGCTACTCCAGCCCAACCGCTCAACTATGGAGTTTTTCATCATTAGTCACACAGTTTTTCTAATGCCAACGTGGATAATACCTCTATATTGAGTTCATAAGATGTTACAATATGGTATCAGAGTTGATCTCTAGGAGTACGATGTGGTTAAAAGACGAATCAGGCGGAAGATGATGGGCCTGTGATGCCCTTGGCCGAAGAGATCGGGGAGTGATCGTCGAGTGATGTTCTAAGAGAAAGGAATCGCTCAGGCAAAGTGTGGCTTCTATAGGCTTCTAGGCTAAATAAAGAGTATTGATAGAGGCACAAGAATGAATCGTTCCACATCAAAAAGAGAGAGAGATCCTGAGCTATATAAATAGATAACGTAATCTCAAATGGTAGAGGCGTCTTTCCGGGCAAAATATGAGGCTAATGATGGAAAACTCTATAGTTAAGCATGCTTGGGCTGGAGTAGCATAGGGATGAGTGACCTCCTGGGAAGTTCTCAAGTTACTCAATTTTTTCAAAGCTAAAGCGGACAATATCTCTACAATGAGATCACGGGATATTACACAAACAGTGCGATCCAAAAACAACAAATGTAAGTATCGTTCGCCTCTAAACCAATGCTTCGACAGCGGGATCCACCAGCAGCGGCAGACATCTTCTTTCTTTGTAGAAATTCTGATCAAACATCTTCTTCCTCTCTAGAAATTTGGAAGGATCTCTGGCCTTATGGCACAAGAGGTTGACTGGTCGGCTATGAAGCACGAATACTTCTATTTTGCATGAAGCATCGTGTCGGACACTGTTTAGGACACGGACACGGGGGGATACCATGTCGGACACGCCACGTGGCGTGTCCGAATAAAATAATATTTAAAAAAAAAACCCGACACTCCTCAAATACGCTAGGATACTTGAGGACACGGCTGGACACTTTTGGACACTGTTGGACACTTATGCGGGACACTTTGGATACTTATTTTAAAAAATTATTTATATTTTTTACTATAAAATTAATCTTAAAATAAAAAAATCTCAAAAACCCTAACTCTAATCGCGTAACCCACTCGCGCGTCCCGGCTCTGCGAATACTCGGCTGCTGCGCATCCCTCATCCCGCGCGTCGCGAATCGTCGGCCGGCAGCAGAGCTTGCGTGATTGTCTCTCGTGGCCTCTTTGGCTCCTCTTCCTGGTGCTCTCGCCGTAGCTCTCGCGGCTCGCCGGCTCCTCTTGCGCCGATCTGTCGCCGCCGTCGCCTCACGAAGAACTCCCGCCCAGTCGCTGTCGTCGCCTCGCGCAAATCTCTCGTTGCCGTCGCCTCACACGGAACCCCCGCCCAGTCGCCGCCATCGCCTCGCACAGATCTCTTGCCGCCGTCGCCTCACGCGGAACTCCAGCCTAGTCGCCGCCGTCGCCTCGCACAAATCTCTCGCTACCGTCGCCGGCCTCTGTTCCTAGGGCTTTCGTCTCGCGTGGATCGTTTTTCGCGACTCGCCGGCTACTCTTGCACGCTCGATCCCTCGACTCGCCTTCTTTCTAACCTGCACACGTTGCTGGCCACGTGTTCTGCCACATCGCCGGTCATCCCCAGTTCTCCATCGAGACACTGAGGTAAACCGCACATGCCGCACTACTCTGATCCTTATAAGATTTCTGATTTTTTTTATGTTGTGGCTGAATTTTGAATTGCTCTACTGTTTTCATTAACTTGCCATTGTTGCTAGATTGTTATGCTTCTTTGCTTTCATCCATTTGTTTCCGGATTGTTGACATTCTACTGTTCTGTCGTCATATTATTTCATGCTCTTTCCTTTGTGTTTCTGTGAGCTGAATTAGCAATTATCCTTAGTATTAGATATTAGAAATGTCATTTTTGTTGTCTGTCTTTTTTCAGATGTTATGTTCTTTCCTGAAGATTCACAGTTACTGAATTAGTGAATTATTGCTATTTCGGTCTTTCCTTAAGGTTTTGTGGGCTGAATTAGCAATTCTTTTTTGCTCTTTCAGATGTTTTGCTCTTTCAGATTTCATTTAAGTAGCAGAAGTGACAGATTTAATAATTATTGAATTATGTTTTATCCCGTAATCAATTGATATCTTTTTAATTTATTCGCTGAATCATCATATGTAACTTCTTTATTTTAAGATAAATTTGACATATTTCTATTTGATTGATTTATTCTATGTATTTGTCATATCTAATTTTTTCGTAAAAAAAATTTACAAATGTCTCAAGATGAAGAATTCCAGGCTACTGATAACACATCTGGGAATGATTTTTTTTCATTATGGAAATATGTAACAAAGCTTGATAGCCTTGGACCTGGTGGTGGTAACAAATTGTTTAAATGCAACTATTGTCATGCTGAGCTAATGGGCACAAATTCTAGAGTAAAAACACATCTATTAAAATTATCAGGATTTGGGATTCGAGGATGTCCCAAAGTTAAAGAGCATGAACTAGTTGAAATGCAAAAGTTGAATGAACAAGCAGAAAAAGCAAAAAAGAATTCTCAAATAAGAAAAATGCCTCTTCCATGTGTAGCACCTACAAGAGCTACTTCAATGACTTTTGGTGCATCATTCAGTGGATCTAATACACAACGAATGGAGAGATTTGAGCCTAGGAAAAGAAAAATAAAAGGGGGATCATCTTTTAAAAAAGCCTTTAACATACAAGCAAGAGAACAATTGAATGAAGCTGCTGCTCGGACTTTCTATTCATCAGGTTTGGCTTTTCATTTGACAAGAAACCCATATTGGGTTGATATGTTGAAGATTGCTATAAGTACCACAATTCCAGGCTATGTACCTCCTGGGTATAATAGCTTGAGGACAATTATTTTGCAGAAGGAGAAAGCTAAAGATTGAACAATTCTAAATTTGAATTTTTTTTAAACTCTGCAATTGTTTAAGAATGTTTGTACTTTTTAGGTTAGATTATGCATAATGTTGTTTTCAGTAATATCAATAATATTTGAGAACGTAAAACTAGAATTAAATTCAAAAATGTTCAGAGGATATCTTTGAAATTCCTGTCAACAAAATGTATAAGTTATTCTGGTCTGTAATATCAGTTACATTTTTATATAATAACATGGTACACATTTTATATGTGTATATTTTATTTTTATTATATTCTAGTGTATCTATATTATACTTTTTAAATATTTATCATAACATTATATCCACACTATATTGTATCCATATTATCATACCATAACCATACTTCATAGTTCAAACATATCAATGTTTCTAAATTTTGGAGTAGCCATTTGTTTATTCATTAGTGCATACGAAATCACTTGAATGGGTTCTCAAATTGTACCTGTGACCCGTGACTAGCCCTGCCTTGTTAAAAAATGGGGCAGGTTTGCATATGACTCAAAGACACTCGCCTCGCCCCATACCAAGCCTGTTAAGTACTGGATTCGCAAATTGCGCGAATCGAATCACACGAACCGCACTTGCCCTAGAGCAGTAGAGCCCATCAGGGACGTGGAAAAAATGCGAACACCACAGAGTTAACAGAATCTTCTCTGTCCGCACCGCGCCGCTTCTCCGCTGCCACGCAAGCTTCTGCTGGTCGCCGCTATCCCAAACATGAGCTTCTATATTGCAGCTTGCATTGTCGCTTGTCATTGCCACTCCGTTGCCATACCATTGCAGCACCATTGCCATGCGGTGCTGCGGTGCTGCCTGCTACCGCTCTGCTTGTCACGTCGAGGCAGGACGAGGCAGGGCAAGGTAGGTTCAAGTTTTGTAAAATTATATTTGGGGCGGGGTCGGGCGGGGTGTGGTGGGTATGGGTATGGAATTATGTATAGTGGGGTGGATTTGGGTATTAGTAAACCAGACCCAAATCCACCCTATTGCCATCCCTAAGCATATGTAGGTGATAGTGATAACACATACGTGGGCGATTGGAAGGCAAGCTTCATATTGTGTTACCTTTCTTGGGCTTCAAACCCTCTAAGTCTATTTTAAAATTATTTACTAATGCCAAAGAATCATTTAATAACAGTTAAAGCTTGAGTCTTTAATCATAGATTGATATTCAATATGCTGATTGAAGCTATAACAACAGCAATAAAGCCTTTATCACAATAGGCAGTGTCGACTACATGAACTTTTTGTTTCCATTGCACTTTACAATAATAATAAACTAAGCTTTTTATCCCACTAGGTGGGATTGACTATATGAATATTTTATTTTTATTGCACTCTATCGAATAACAAATTCTTGTTTAGCTCCAAATGTATAAGATCATTTCTTATATTTTTTGTTATTTCTATTTTAGTTCCTCTTTCTCTTTTTACATTAGCAAAAACTAATAATCTAATTTTTCTTATTAAAGCTTCTACCGACTTATGATTTATATGTCCAAAACATCTAAGTTGACTTTCTCTAAATTTATCTTTAATTAAGACTATAATTTTCTGCAAATATACTCATTTCTCATCTTATTTTTTTTGCATATATCCGCTAGTCTATATTAGCATTATTATTTCTACGATATTTATTTTATGGATATTTCTGCTTTATAGGTCAATATTCAGTACCATATAACATCATTGGCCTTACAACTGTTCTATAAAATTTACCTATAAATTTGAATGAAATTTTTCTATCAACAATATGTCAGATGCAATCCTCCATTTATTCATCCTACTCTACTAAAAAATATCACTATTTATTTCACTGTTATTCTATATAATTGATCCAAAATATCTAAACTACTCGTTCTTCCTAATAATTTAATTACTAATTATCATCTCTCCACTACAAATACGTGTATTTTGACTGAATTTACATTTTATATATTCCATTTTTGATTTACTAAAATAAAAAACTTTTAGATTCTAATATTATTTTTCATAACTCGACTTTCACTTTGGCCCCTTCTTTAATTTTATCGATGAGAGAATATCATCTGCAAAATACACACATCAAAATACTTTTTCTTAAATCTGTCCAGTCAAACCTCCATAACCAATTCAAAAGAACATGAATTTAAAATTGAGCCTTAGTGTAACCTAATTGAAATAGAAAAATTATTAGTTAAATTGTCCTATATTCAAACATATATAACAACTCCTTTATATATGTCCTGAATAACTTAAATATAAGAAATACAAATCACTTTCTTTTTTAAAATTCTCTGAAAGACTTTTCTTGAGATTTTACTATGGTCTTTTTCTAAATTAATGAAAAATAAATGTGAATCTTCTTTTCTCTTCCTAAACATCTCGATTAAATATCGAGATAAATGAATAGATTTTATAGTATATCTATCTAGCATAAAATCAAAATAATTTTATGATACTTTTAGTATTATGACATAATTTATACTCAATTATTCTCTCAAAATTTTAAAGTATAACTCACCAACTTAATTCCTCTATAGTTAGGATAATCTTGTATATTATTTTTATTCTTATGAATAAGTAAAAATGTACTTGTTCTTCATTTATTTAATATTTTTCAGTTCTTAAAATCATATTAAACAACTTAGTGAACTAAGATACTCCTTCATCTCCTGTACACATCCAAATATCCATTGAAATGTAATCCAGTCCATTTGCTTTTATACATTTTATTTTCTTAAACTTCTATAACTTCAACTTTACTTGTACGTCGAACGTAAGAGCATTTTTATCTTTTCTCTGGATACTAAATTCAATAAAGATTAATCGCATTATCATAATTGTTAATAAATAGCTCATCAAAGTAACTCATTCATCTGTGTTGAATGTCTGTTCTTTTAAAAGTATTTTTATCCCACAATTAGATTTTTAGTTTTTCTCTCTTACTTTCGTAGATTTGTATATGTATCTCGCTCATTTTTAATGCCCAATTTCCTGTAAAGATTATCAAAAATCATTTCTTTTACATTACAAATTGCTTTCATGGATTCTTATAGAGTAAGTTTACATTTTTTTTAAATTCTATTTACTTTTGTAATTATACTAGTCTTCGTAATAAATTTGTTTTTTTTAATCTTTTCTTGAATATTTTATTTAATCATTAAGCATTTTCATATTTGATGTTTCCTTTTAGACTCTCCCAACATATCTTTTGAAGTCTTACGGATATAGTTAGCAACTCTCACCTACATAAAATCAGCTTCTCCTTAATGTCCCACTACCTATATTCTAAAAACTCTTCTTAAAAATATTTATATTCTCATTTTTTAGATTTCACTATCAAATCTAAGAGAATGGTTTTAGCTTATTATTTATTCTCTAGCTCTTTATCTTAAAATCTAAAATCATTAATCGATGTTAGGTAGTCAGACATTCACTTGGAATGATCTTACTCTTTTTATTGTTCAAACGATCTCATTTTTTTATAAAAAAATAATCAATCTTTATTCTTGAAGACTTATTTTTATAAGTGATAACATGTTTATCTCTTTTTTAAATAAAATACTAGTAATCAAAAATCATAAATTAAAAAAAAACTGTAAAATAATTTTGCTTCCTTATTAGTCTTCTCAAAATCATACCCACTATAAATATTATTAAATTTCTCAACAACTCTTCCAACATGTCCATTTAGATCTCCTCTAAAAATACTCTTTTTCTTCTAAAGTATCTCTTGTATCACTTCTAAATCATTATAAAAAATTTTCTTTATACTCACATTCAAAACTACTTGAGGGGCATACACGCTTATAATGTTAATAGTTATCCCATTGATAATAATTTTTAAAGCAGTAATTCTATCTCAATTCCTCCTGACTTCTACTACATGATCTTTTAAGTTTCTATCAAGAATTATATTCACTTTATTTTTAGTTCTATTTTTAATAAAACACTAAAATTAAAAGCTCAAGCTATCAATTTCTTTACCTTTCTCTCCTACCCAATTCGTTTTCTGAAGGTATAAAATATTAATTCTTCTATTAATTATAATATCCATGAACTCCATTAGCTTGCATATAAAATGCTCATATTTCAAGTCCTTTATTAACAAATTCTTATTTAATTCTACGTGCATAAGATCATTTCTTATAGTTATTTGTTATGTCTTTTTGGTCTTCCTCATTTTATGTGGACAAAGTATAATAACTTAAATTTTCTTATTAAAGCTTCAATTAACCTAGAATTTATATGTCCAACCATCTAATTCAACTCTCTCTAAATTTATCTTTAATTGAAACTACTCTAATCTTCTCACAAATATACTTATTTTTCATTCTATTCTTTCGTGCATACTCACTCATCCACCTTAGCATACACATTTTTGCAATACTTATTTTATTTGTATACTTCTTTTTTGTAGGTTAGCATTTAGCACTATATATTATTGGTGATCTTACTACTATTTTATAAATTTTATCTTTAAATTTGAGTGAAATTTTACTATCACACAACACACAACAAATATATTCCTCTAATTTATTTATCTTGCTTGAATCTGACAAATGACATATTTCACTGTCATTTTGTATAACTAATCTAAAGTATCTAAAATGCCTAATCTTCATAACAATTTAATTATCAATTGTTACATTTCTAATACAAGTATTTTTTTAATTAAATGTGCACTTCATATATTTAGTTTTTTGCATATTAAGATAAAAATCATTAGATTCTAAAATATTCTTTGATAATTTAATCTCATCTTTAGTATTATCAACATGAAAAATATCATCTGCAAAAAAAAATACATCAACGCATTTTATCTTGAATGTGTCCAATCAAAATGTCCATAATCAATGCAAGAGATATAAACATAAAGCTAAGTATTATTGCAATCAAACTACAATAGAAAGATTTTTAGTCAAACACTCATGTATCCAAATACAAATAACTGCTCCATTATACATGTTTTAATAATCTGAATATAAGCAATGCAATCTTTTTTTTAAGCTCTCCAATTGTACTTCATCATAAGTTTTTTGTAAATCTAAAAAATTTAAATACAAATCTTCTTACCTTCCTAAATTTCTTTATTAAATTCTTCAATAAATGAGTAGCTTCCATTGTAGATTCAACCAGCACAAAACTAAACTGATTCTGTGATACAATAGTATCACAATGTAATATATGTTTGATCATTCTCTCCTAAAAGCTTTAAAATATACTCATTAATTTAATTCCTCTAAAATTAGCACAATCATGTGCATCACATTATTTTTGTAAATAAGTACTATAATATTTTTTCATTCATTTGGTATCGTTTAGACTCTAAATCATATTAAATAACTTAGTGAGTGAAAAAACTACTTAATTTTTTTATACATTTCAAATATTTATTGAGATGTCACTTGATTCTACTGTTTTCATTAAACATCAACTTCATTGATACAACAAACATAAGAGCAATTTTTACTTTCTTTATAGATGTTAAAATTAATTAAATAAATTATATTGTCATAACCTTCATTGAAAAGTCTTTGAAAATAACTCATTTGATTAGATATCTTCTTCCTTGAAAAGAACTTCAAATCTTCACCCTTAATACATTTTACTTAAATCAAATTTTTAATTTTTCTCTCATCTCTTAGCAATTATATAAACATATTTTTCTTTTTCTTTAGCATTTAACTTGTAATATACACTCTCAAATATCACATTCTTTGCAGTATAGACCACTTTCTTGGACTCTTATCGAGCCAATTTATACTCTCCTAATTTTCTTTGTTCCTATATTTAAAACAGCCTTAAGCTTTTATTAAATCATTTCTTTTACATCTTCTTTTTCCCATCAAACATTTTTATTACTTAAAATCTTTTCTTTAGACTCTCCGTAACAGATGTATACCAATCCATAATAGATGGTATATGCTACATGAAAGTTCTGCAAAAAAAGAATAAAGGGCCCATGAAAAGAATAAGATATATCTGAAATGGTGAAATCAAGGATCATGTATTAATTATGTGCATAGATGCCAAATTAACAAACTTAACAAGAAACAATCAAGAAGATATACCGCGATATGGTAATTACGAAAAATGTTAGTATAAAGAGCCAAGTTTTCTTACATTTGCAGGAGAAATTATTGAGCGAACACCTCTCAAAGCCTTTGAAAGGAAGAACCGATCATTAAGATCCCCAGCCAGTGACTTCATGTTTTGACAGCAGAAGGAAAAATTAGCAGCCAATGCAACAATTTTAGATGCTTTATTCACAAAAACTAGGGAGTTCATGGCAGCAGTCAAAGCCAAAGAATGTATAGTCCCTCAAAATAATAATAAGCTTTTATCATCAATCAAACCTCGAGATAAGTTCCAAAAGCATCAACAGAAGCCTTTTTATCCTTGACTAGAGCTTTTACTCGAGTTCGCTTGAGGATTAATGACAGGATTACCATCTGCATTACAACTGTCTCATTTTCTATATCTTTATTTAAAGGAATAAGGCCAAATGGTTACACAAGACAATATGCTGCAAATGAATCTATCCAGAAGTTGTAGATAATTTAGATTCAGAGATGTTGAATGAAGGCTTGTGGACTGTTACAAGCAATCGATACAGCAATTTATTGATCCAGCAGTCATCAAACAAAAAAAACAAAGTAAACTTTAATGTCAACAGAGACATAAGGCTCAAAGAAAATGTCCTTGAAGCAAAAACAGGGTTCGATTGTATTTACGATAAGGTGTGTTGTGAGATGGCATCAAGGTCCAATGCCAGCATATTAAAGATCACATATTGTAAAATAACACCAAGGTCTAATATATTCATGCTCCTGCTTGCATGAATGGGCATAGCCTGGCAAGTTTGGCCTTTTATACTAGTTCTTGTAGGATTGTATGGAATATGTGCATGATATTGAAGAAAAGGCATTAGATTGTAAAATTTTTTCACCTTCTCAGTTAAAAAAGCAGTGATGTTATGGCACCAACAGGCCATATAGTTGATCAGTCCAAGTTAATTAGTTTGATATATTTTGAGCATAAATTTTCTATCTAATGTTCTATGTATTTTGGAAAAACATTGCTCTATGAATAAAAGTACAAGGGCCCTCAATAGAACAGATGATTGATGGATCTGACAATGAATATGTACGTTACAAAGACTATTGTCTCTTCTGCATGTATTTGGCAATTTATTTTTATAACATATTATATGGTAGCATTACAGAAATATACGGGATCAGATTATTAATAGCTCAAGCAACTTTAAACTGTAATAGTTGATAACATGTTTCAGATATTCTGCACAGTGAAGCAACTAGCACCTGACCAATTTCACTTTCACCATTTGTCACGAGCACAGCATCCCTAATTTCATCAGTTTCTACATTCCAAATAAATTAGATCTAACCACCAACTTCTTTTTTCGTAATAAAAACAAAAGAACAGATTAGAATAACCTGGAGATTCATCATCTTCGACATCTTTAACTCCATTTGGAAGAAGTTCTGATGCACCATACCACTTTCGCAGCTTTGGGCCACCTAAAAGTACCTTAAATATGATCCTGGTGAATTTCTAAAGCAAATTGGCAGTATTAATTCCATCCACAGCGATCAAAAGGTAAACATTCTTGGATACTAAATTATACATGCTAACCAAGACAATACTCAGACTTTAACAAGCAAAAAATGAAATGGCCATTAGTTCACTGTTTTTAGAGAGAAAAGTTCACAAAAAATGCAAAAACGTCAAGGTTAGTATGTATGATACAAAAAGGATTTAGCATGGACTTTCAAAAAGGCTTTAGCATTTTGATATAAAAGCAAGCCATTTTGGATGGGGCCATAACGTTTAATTGCAACACTGACAAGGCTACAAGGTGAAAAGAGGGCATGTAACCCAAATCGCAATTACAGTTATTATTATAGTAATTAATATAAACTCCACTGATACAGTATAGTAACTTGGTCAAACCTTACTTCCTCAGTACGATGAAGAAATTATTATAAACTCCATCAAGTGCTCCACGTATTATGAATGAAATCATTTGAAAAAATGAAGACAAATCCATTTTACGAATCATCCTCCTGAAGTGTCAAGCTTTCAAACACATGCCCACTGTTCAGGAAGCACTGCTTAACTTACGTGGAATCTGGAAAGATGAACGTCCTAATAATTAGAATTATTTGGATTCTTCCATGAAGTTTTCTCTCGGTTTTCTTCTTTAACTAACCTGGTTCCACGAAATGTTTGTGTTGAGCTCATTTTGATGTCATAACTTTAAACTATTTCTTTTTTTTTTTTGAAAACTAACTTTAAACTATTTCTGAGTTCAGATAACAAAATTCTGCCTACACACGAAATCCAGTAAAACTGCATGGAACTAACAATATGACATGTGAGAGTGAAGTTTATGGAGAAGTGGTGCGGATACACGTATAACTATTGAAAGGACGGCAGCATTGTTCTTTAAGGTCGTAATGAGAATATTATGGCTGACGTATCAATACCTTGGCGGACAAAAGCAAAATGCATGCGTATAAAACGAATAATGCAGTTCAAGATTCAAGGGTTTTGAATTGCACAAACAAAGGTAAGAATCCTAGGCATTAACTGGAATGAAATTAGTCATCATGCTCATGAATATACCATATTGATGCTGAAGATGTTTAGAGGGCCGCAAGGGATTTAATCATTCAATCTCTATTGAATTTAAAACAAGCAAAAGCACATTAGAGGGGAGATTTACCTTCGATGTAATCAAGGATCCGGTCAATAAATCCCGAATCATTCTTCTTGGAGGATTGGCAAAAAAGAAGGCTAGAAGAAGGAGGAGGAGGACGAGGACGGAGCGAGAGAGCCACAGAGGAGAAACAGAGAGGCGGCAAAACGGTGCGACAGAAGAAATGAGGCGACGAGCAGAGGTCGACATCGGCCATTGAAGAATCGGGGCAACGAGTAGAGCTCCATGAAGAAGCCATAGCGTGCGTCGGCCGCACGAGCGTGGAGATGAGGCGAGATGATGGAGGTCTACAAGCTGCGATTTGCGTTTTTCTTTAAGAATCGGGGCAACGAGTAGAGCTCCATGAAGAAGCCATAGCGTGCATCGGCCGCACGAGCGTCGAGATGAGGCGAGATGATGGAGGTCTACAAGCTGCTTTAAATGTTATACAGCTGTCTAGGGATGAAATTAAGGCTCTGTTCAGCAATAAGAAAAAAAAATTTAATTGAAATTTTTAATTATTTTTAAAAAATATATATAATGTAAAATAAAATAAATTAGTTATATTAAAAATTATGTATAATATGAAATAAAGTTGATTGATTTATTGAGAATTATATTAGATGTGAAATAAAGTGATTGTTTAATGTTGAAATTTGTGTGAGATGAGATATAAAATAATTTTTAATTTTTTTTTAAAATAAATTTAAGATTTTAATCATGGGTAATTTTAGCCATGATTTTTAGTCCATTGCCAAACAGGGCCTAAAGGCGTTAAAAATATTTAAAAAAACTCACCTCCAATTTCGTTTATTTTTTAAATTAATTAAAAATTAGTTTAAAATTTTTAAATTATACCATGAGGCAGGAATATTGGCTTAAATTTTATTTTGAATTAATTTCGAACTAGCCCTAATTCACACAAATATAACTCAATTTAATAAAAAATTATATATATAATATAAATAATTTTGATATATACTTAATACATATATGTAAAATATTATCTAATACAATTTAACTAATAGTTTATTAGTAGAGTGAAAAAAGTTTGAAGTTCATTCTTTTCGAGATTCAGAAATTAAATTCTCATGAATATATAATATTTTTATTTTTTTATAATTATGAGTTGATTTGAATCATGATTCAAGCCAGCTTACAATCTAATCTATTAAAAATCTAATCAATTTGAGCCAAGTCAACTTGAATTATGTCTAATTTCGATTTTAGACTAATTTTGAGTCGAACTAAGCTTGAAATTTTTAATTTTAATTGCCTCCGGCTCTCTTAAAATATAATTACTATGAAACATATAATTATCTTATATTATAATATATAAATAAAATTAAATAATCATATATTATAATAATATATTTTAAAATAATAAATATAAATATTAAACTATGATAATTATATAATTAATAATATGTTATAAAGTATAATTTATTTCTTTATATATTCATAATATAAAATTAATTTATAATTTATATAATTTAAATTATTATATAAAATTATTACATCAAATACATATTTTTAAAATTTATAAAATGCAAATATAATTATTATATTTAATAATATATAATAATATTTATCTAAAATAATATCATAATAAAATATTAAATTATATATATTTTAAATTTTATATTTTTTTAATAAAATATGTAATAATTATTTTATTTATACATCTAATTTAATCAAAATTTTAAATTTTTTTAACAGTACGGTAATTTTTTTAAAATATTTTAATTTTAATAACAGTTTACTAAATATATAAATAAAATAATATTATTTAACAGTATTTTTTAATATAATTATATAATATAGGACTCTTTTATATAGCACAGTATCAAAAGCATGGCATTCTTATTTCAAAAAAAAAAAATGGCATCCTAAACAAGTACATAAGATAAAACCGCCACGTGTCAGCAAATTTGCCACGTCATCGTTCGGGATGTGGAGTTTTTCTCAATACGTTTTGTCCACATTCGATTAGTGATTAATAGGTGGCACCCATCAAATTAGGCAATAGCTGTACACGTGTCACTGCTCTATAGGTCTCAATCGGCCTGCCTCAAACGTTTATATCGCGTCCGCGATTAAATGCCGATGATTGGCTGCCGTTCTGACCAGATCACCCTGAAATCCTTCAAATATTACATCCGTGCCATGATGCCGATAACCACGGTGCGGTACACCGCGGTCTGCAACGACATTAACCTTATTGATTTTACTATAAAAAAAACATTACTGATTTATATTTTTTTTTCATCAAAAAAGAATTTATATATATATATATATATAAATCCTTCAATTATGTTTGTTTAGCCATTCTAATTGCAAGCATGACTATTATTTTTTATTAATTACTATATTTCTAAGAGCAATCAGATGAATATATGCACTGTAATTTTATCTTTAAATAAAATAATTATTTAATATATTTTTTGCTTATAGAATAAATGTATATTACTCACTCAATATTAAATATTGCAGTTATTCTTGAATGAAAGAATATTTTTACTCAAGAATAAAGTTCAAGATGCATATTAACTTGATTGGCTGTTAATACTTGAACACATAGTTCTCAAAATAATTCTAAGAAGACGTTTGATTTGTTGTTATTTTAGTGTTATGTTATGTAATTTAGATGTCATGATATCTAAATATCATCTTTTGACTAATAATTTTATAATTTAATAAAAAATTATTTTGTAGCTGTCGTTAAACCAAACAATTACTTCTCTAAATAATATAACATAACATCAGGATAACATTGAACTAAATGCCACCTAAAATAAAAATGAATAGGCTTTTATCTTACTAACTGAATACTAATGAGAGCGGTAAAAATAAGTGTGACAAAGCTTTAAATATATATTTGAGTAGTCTAATTAAAGTGAAAAAGTTATATAAACTCATATTTTATTAATATTTATGAATAAAATCACATTTTAAATGAAGGAATAATATTTTATAAAAGGGAGCTAATATAAACTCGCGAGAAATCACAATGAATAGTGATTGAAAGATCATTTGATAAGCATTTTTTTAGTATCATAGCCTTATAGTTTTACTAGAGATAATGCCATTTGGAAGATTTTACATTTTTAAATATAAAAAATAACAGTTTTGTGTAGTAATTTGCCAAATTTATCTATTGAAGCTTGATTTTATGGCGAGGGCCATTGATGGCCTTGAACGCCAAAATTCACATATTATTGAATTGGTTTGAGTTTTTTTTTTTTTTTTTTTTAAAGTAGAAAGTTGGATCAAAGGTCTCTTAAGAAACCGCAAGTAACTATACCTGCACTAGCGGTTAATAAGCAAACCGGCGGAGATACTATTGCAGCTTTGCATATTTTTTAATCTTCTTTTCCCCTTAACCTCGTGGAGAAATGTTAGAGATTTCAAAGGTATGTCTTTAAAGTTTAAATTCGAATAAAAATTCATTATTTTAATGATTTTTTTTCTTGCGTATTATTATTGAAGATGCTTGAAGATCTTGTCGCATAATTTGATTCTGGTTGTTAGCTAATTTCTCCAATCCTTCTTAATGATGTTCTCTGCAAGAACAGGGATTTTTTCTGCAGGCTCTTCTGCTTTAGCAATGCCAATGCTTTATTTCATATTCCTTTCTTCTTTTTATGAGACTTGAACTCCTTTCCTGCTTAAAATGGATGCTGAATCTTGACTTTTAACGTATTGTTGGCAGGTTGTTGTTGTTGTTGTTGTTCTTCTTCTTCTCATTCTAATCCTAGAATAAGGCTTCATCTAGAATAAGGATGTGGTCAGCGAGAGAGAGAGAGAGAGATGATTCTATTTCAATGGTTCGAATCAGCTTTTTCCCTTTTGATTTTGAAGAAAAAATAGATCCAACATCAACAATAGGGATTCAATGTGACTTCTCTCTTTTTTTTTGAATGGATGTATCAGCTACCTGTTCTTTCAGAGAAGACGAAATCTCAGGATATTTCTATTTTTATGCTATTTTTTCAGAAGAAGATCGACTACATGATTCACTTATATATGGGTTTTTTGAGAATCTCTCTCTCTCTCTCTCTCTCTCTCTAATTTTTGACAATAATTTCACTTGAATTTTTCTCTTCCTCTGTCTCTGCTATCTGTTCTTTCATAGAAGAGGAAAACTCTGCAAATTCTCTTGTCTGGGTTTCTTCTTCCCCTGCAACTCTTCGATTGAGATGCTGAAGTGAGGATAGCATAATCTCTCTCTCTCTCTCTGTGGAACAGTTCCGCCATTTGATGTACATCTTTTAGTAAAAAGCTAGATCATTCATGGTTCTCTTATCTGGGTTTTATGCCCTGCAGCTCTTCGAAGATGCTGATGATGAAATGAGATAGCATAATCTTCAACTCTCTGCCTCTCTAGAGCTTGTATAGGATTCAATCACGATATCCTATATTGAAACTCTGTTTTTTGCCGCCTCTGCTATCATTTCTTCCGAAAAGAGGAAAATCTGGAAAAATCCCACTTTTCAATCTCCATTTTTTAAAGCAGAACATTAACTACCACTCATGATCAATTTTCTTTTCTGGGTCTCTTCCCCCGCAGCTGTTCCGTGAAGTTAGTCATGAAATGAGGACAACATAAACGCCACCTCTCTGCAAGAGTTTATCATGGAGGAAGAGAGATTCTCCGGCCGCGGCGACGGAGCTCCGGCGGAAAACAAGATGGTTCAGTGCTTCCAGAAGAGCTTCGTCCAGGTGCAGAGCATACTGGATCACAACCGCTTACTGATCACTGAAATCAATCAGAACCATGAATCCAAGATCCCTGATAATCTCACCCGCAACGTCGGCCTGATCAGGGAGCTCAACAACAACATCCGGCGAGTCGTCGATCTCTACAGCGACCTCTCCTCCTCCTTGGCCAAGTCCATGGACTCCTCCTCCTCCGGCGACTCCTCGCCGCCGGCGACTCTGCGGCCGGACGCCAAAAAGAGAATCCGATCGGGTTGACTGCATTCTGCGGAGAAGTTGAATGGCTCTTTGGCAAGGGGATCGAACTCGTACGGAAGGACGACGACCAAGAATCTGAAAGGTGAAATTTCAGATAATATTATTTCATAATTCATGAGTGAAGAACTTCAAATGCTGTAAAAAATAGGATTACTACCATTTTTTAAATCAAAATATTAACTATCACTCGAGTTTAAGTTGAGATAAACTCGTTTAAATTCAACTCATTATCGACCCTAAACCTGCAGTGTTGTGGCTCAACTAACATCTTATTTTTTCAGACTAATAAATGTGTTAATTAGATGAAGGTAATTGAAATTCAATAATAAAATAATAACAAAAATAACATTAATTTCAAAAAAATAATATATTATAAGGTTTCTAATTATGTGTAAATTAAGATTATATCTAGCACAATATATATTTATGTTTATTTGTAGCAAAAAAATATACATATCTAGCATGATAATACTTATGTTTATCCCTATATCTTTTAACATAATAAAAATATGTATAAATCTAATATGATAATATTTATATTTAGCACTACATATTTATATATAATAAAATTACTTGTTTTCGAATTTTGATTAATTTTTTTTTTATTTTATCAGCCTTACACAGATTCAGGCGTAGTGAATAGACTAGCTAGGCCCGTTGGTAACTTGTTTAACAAAGCTATCATTATTTTATTAAATATCAAATTTATTAGAATTATTACAAAAAAATCAAAAACATTATTTAATGCTATTTACTGATGCATCATCCAAATTTTAAATATTATTTATATGTTATTTTTAAATTTTTTATTTATAAACTATTTTTTATATCATTCTCACGCATTTATCTGATGGGATACACAATTTTTTGGACAATAGACAAAAAATAAAATAAATAATTTTAAAAATAATGTTTAAATTTTGGATAATGTGTGATCAATAAAAATTATTTTTGAAAATTATATATAAAAAGAAATCCCAACTAATTCTTATAACTCAAATATTAGATAAGAAGTTTGGTGGGTCGAGTTCATAATTATCCTGTTAATATTTATGTTGAGTTCAATTTAAGTTTTAATGTTTTACCCGTTTAATAAGCAGATTGATTTTAGTTTGAATTAAATTAATAAATCAGAGTCAAGTTTATCGATATCTAATCTTTGAACCTGTATTGCAAACCCACTAAATGTTTCGAACCAAAATATAATTTACTTAAAAAAATAATCATTATTCAAACATCTTATAAGTGAAAGCATGAAAGGGAATCTAATATATTAAAGAGAAGAAGTAAAGAAAGGGATAGAGAACTAGGAAGAGGACAGAGGAGGGCCTAGGATTCCTTTCGGTGAAATACATGGGAGCCACAACAAATAATGCCGATCTTTTCTCGTCATTGATATTTTTTTATTAAAAGTTATGAATAATGTGAAATAAAATTAGTTATTATATTGAGATATATAAAAAATATAATATAAAATTAGTTATTATGTTGAGATATGTAAGAGATATGATATAAGTTAGTTATTATTTTAATAATGTGTGTAGAATATTAAATAAAATTAATTTTTAATATTAAATTTTATATGTGATGTGATATGTCTGATAAAATTAAATTCGGTTAATTTTAAATCGCCAAACCAAGAGGGCTCTAGTGTTTAAGATTTAGAAACAAAGAATATTAAAATTATAACATCTTACAGCACTAAAAAAATTGTTTTATTTTTCAAAATTATTGAGATAAATATGATATTTTAAAAAGATTAATTTCACCTGGCCTTCAGAGATAGATCTTCCATTCTACTTAAATTTTTATAAAAATAAAAATATATCATTTAAGGTCCTCTGACTTAAATTTTTTTTTTATGTGAGTCTTCTTTTACCATTAAGTTAATATTTAGTTAATATTTAAAAAATAAAAAAATACATGTACATGGATTTCTGTTAATGCTATAAGTTCCTTCACCGAATTTTTTAATTTTTTAATTTTTAATATTTAAATATATATTTTTATTTTTAAAAACAATAATTTAATGATAAAATTAATGAAATTTGTGAAATAAATTTTAGATGAGGGACTAAATGATATATTTTTATTTTTAAAAAAGTTTTTTGATAGGATATTTTTTTTAGACTTGGCAAGAGTAGGAATGGAATTATCAATTAAAACATTTATAAGGTGAAATAAACTTATTATTTATTATTTAATTTATTAGTACGTATTGGTACGATATTAGCTGTTAATTTGCAGGCGCTACCCTGTGCCAAATGAAACGAGGAATTTTGGCCGGAGAGTTCGCCTCTCTCTCTCTCTCTCTCTCTCTCTCTCTCTCTCTCCCTCCATGCCAGTCTGGCTCCTCGCTCTGTCTCTCTCTCTGTCCACCACCACCTCCTCCGTCCTTCTCTCTCTAATAAGAATGAAATGGGAATGGATCAAAAGTTAAGAGAATAAAATCTCTTTGGCATCTCCAATGTGAACTCGTTCGGAATTGTGAAGGGAGAAGGACGAGGAGGAAAGAAGAAATCAGAAGAAATCAACTGAGCGGTTTTCGCCTCATCCTCCTCTTCTTCTCATCCTTCGCAGAGATGAGCCTGTTCGGCCTTGGAAACAGGTAAATCGCTTAGCTTCCATTCCCTTGATTTTCATTTTCTTTTGAGATTTTGCTATCTGGATTTCGTTTGAGTTACGATTAGGTCATTCGAATATACTGAAGAGAGTTTTGTGTTCTGGGGGCAGAAACCAGAAAACCTTCCGGCCGAAGAAGAATGCTCCTTCTGGAAATAAGGTAGGGCGAGAATTCCACGATCCCAAATTTAAATTGCTATTTTCATTAATTTTGTGTTAGTGTTGCTGTTTATAATTTGTCTACATGCTTCTTTTCTCTCAGAATAAATTGATACAAGTGATTATAATAGGGTTAATTCATGACATTATAAATTATAATTTATAATCATTTGGGAAGCTTTTGGTCTTAGATTGGAAAATTTTATCGTGTCTGAACGGTAATTATCGGGCGCCACGCCGAATAGCGCTCTATTCGAATGCAAGAATTTCTCATTGGGAAGATTTATTAGGTGACTTGATACTCGGCACATTTTTGTAGGTATCATCGCCGCATCCGTCAAATTCAAGAGTTGGTACATTCTATAGGATTGACAGCTTTTCAATACACAATTTTGTATTATTAGAAGCATGTCATCTATGAATGATTCGATGAAGCTTGAATAAAACATAGCTTTTCATCCGCAATTAGACGCTAGTCTTTGAGGTTGTGTTTCTTTCGCAATTCACAGTTTAGTCATAGCCATAGCATACGGTTGAAAGAGATATCAAAAGTTTTGTTTGATAATACAGAAATCATACATTTATATCAAATATTTGAATACGAGGCTAAAGAGAATACATCTATAGCTTGTGTTGTCATATTTGGCAATTAATATTTTTAGTTGGGGAAAGTTTACATAACTTTGATAAATAGATTTTATAATCATTTTTTCATTTAATTAGGGTGCACAGCTAAAAAAGCATATTGATGCCACGCTGGGCAGTGGAAACTTGAAAGAGGCGGTCCGATTGCCCCCGGGAGAAGATCTCAACGAATGGCTTGCTGTCAACAGTATGTCTCTTGTCTCAATAGTTACATTAAATTAAAGATTGAGATGCTTATTTATTATATGTCAATATGCATAACCTCTGTTTTTTTTATTCATTATCAACTATTAACCACTTTTAGCTTCATGATTCCTTCCTTCAAATTTATCCCGAATTATCTTTTCAAATTTGTCATGCAAAGTATTTATTTGGGGAGCAACTTGGGATCCTAAGTGGACACCCATTAACACCAAAATCTTAGGTATATTTGCTTGATGAAGAATCGATCGTTGGAAGCTGTTGAGTTTCAATTTTATTTTGTTCTTCCCCTGAACTAGATGTTGTGAACCGGCATTAAATTGTCTTTAATGTTGTGAACTCACCGATGTGTGATTATTCTCATGTGCATTTAATAAGCTACCATCACAAGAAAATCTGTTATATCAGATTTCGAATGAGCCACCCACCAGGAGCTCAATTAACCATTGACATGGTGTGAGTTCTTGCTCTTGAAACCTCAACCATAGTGGAGTTCTACAAAGTTTCATGGGAGTCAATAGGCAGCACTGAAACTTTTGTTTCTAATACTAGATTGTTAGGGGAGCAACGAAAGACCAAATATAGAATATAAGATTGGATACCCATTAATTCAAAAGTTTAGGCCCATATAACCACAACTTATGGTGAATTTACTAATGCGAGATTATTCTCACGTCCACTTACCAATCTATGAAAATGATCATCTCTTCCCTTTTTTTCGACAGCTGTTGACTTCTTCAATCAGGTAAATCTATTGTTCGGCACTCTCATGGAGTTTTGCACACCTACAACCTGCCCAACAATGTCAGCAGGACCAAAGTATTTTCCTAGTGCTCTCAAAGTTTTTTCTATGAAACATTCAATTTTATTGGTCGTTCTCATTTCCGAATGCTTTAAACTTTCTGGGTTTGTATAGGTTTGAATATAGATGGGCTGATGGAGTTCAGATAAGAAAACCTGTAGAGGTATCAGCACCAAAATATGTGGAGTTTTTGATGGATTGGATTGAAGCCCAGCTTGATGATGAGTCGATATTTCCCCAGAAACTCGGTAAGAGTTATTTCCAGTATCTCATATTACCTTCTTGTATCATAATATTCATCATTAATGATTTCAACCGACTATTGAAAAGTGATCTTAACAATCTTTTATACAACCTATAATCACATTTCGTTTGGTCTTTTATTTTTATTTTTATTTGTTTCACAATGACTTCATCTTACTGCATAAATGATACATTTGTGCCTTTCACTACATATGCTTAAAATAGCATAGGCCTCAAGTCAATCTAGAGATTGCATTCCTCAACTTGAAACTAAATTATTCTACTTTATTTGAGTTGATTTAACTTGGGGCCTTTTGGTTCAAATGCATATCTATGTTAATATCATTTAAATATTAGTATTATTTAGATTTTTTTTTATCTATAAATTATTATTCATTTAATTCTAAGTCATTTAACATTGAAAGATGAAAATACTAGTAATTTATTTTTGTTATCCTAAGTTCCACTAATTACTCTATACTTCACTTCTTTTGATTACCGTGTTAAAGATGACATGTGGTGATACCTAAATGTCATTTAATAGTAAAATTTTTTTATTTTTCACACACATATATATATATATATATATTTAAGTAGATCTAAAGAAACCAATTTTTTTCTAACTGAATTCGATTGAAAAAAATAAAAGAATAATTGGATGTGATATCTATGATGCTCCTAATGTAGCTATATCTTGCATTACAGGTTCACCATTCCCTCCCAATTTCCATGACGTAATCAGGACAATTTTCAAGCGATTGTTCCGAGTCTATGCTCATATCTACCACTCTCACTTCCAGAAGATTGTTAGCCTCAAAGAAGAAGCTCATCTAAATACCTGCTTCAAGCATTTTACATTGTTCACATGGGTAAGAATCCTATCTCATTCTCAGGCCTACAATTATATATAATCCCTTGCACTCTCTTGGATAAATTTGACCTTGTTTACCCACCACCCTTTGCTTATTTTCTTGTATTTAAAATTTGTTCGTGTTATACATACATACATACATACATACATACATATATGTGCATATACATATACATATGTCTGAATATACATATGTATATATAGAGAGGGAGAGAGAGAGAGGATTTGTTCTAGTATATCATGGATTTGTTCATGTCAAAGGGCATATATTATTGTCTCCAGAGCGTTGGAAGTGAGTAATATAAAGGACTAATAAGTAATAACAGGGGTCTATTTTGGTGCCTACACATGATTTTTCACATAATTCTTTTACCTTCTTTCTTTCATTCATGCAGGAATTTCGTCTGATTGACAAAGGGGAGCTGGCACCATTAAACGATCTCGTAGAGTCTATAGTACTTGCTTATTGATTAGCCAGGAGCAGATAATGAGTGATTTTATTTTTTTTATAAATAATGAGTGAATTTAGTTTCTCAATTCATGGCGCAAAAATATAAGGTTTCAGTGGATTTTCTCTTTTCTTCGATTTCATGAATTGAAGCCATTTTCATGCTGTGGAAATATTTCTTTGATTATCAGTTCTTTCACGTGCCAGATTAATCATGTATGTGATACTCCCTCTGCGTAAAGAGCAATTATTGGGTTCAACAGTTCGGCCGGTCAATAGGTGGCTGCCACATCAACACCGAGTGGCCCACTGTTGACATGACACTCCCTTATTGGCTAGCCGAATGGTTCGAACAATCTGAACCTAATAAAATTTTCTATGTGAACAGAAATAACTTTGCAGCAATGCAATTCACATCTAATCGAGTGATTCTTCACACCATTCAAGTAAGAATATAAAATTTAATCACTTAAACTTTTAAGTTAGTTGATAACAAAAAATTTAACATGGTATAATAACTCCGAGTCTGTCTAAAAGGTCAAAAAAAAAGTGACTGCTAGATTGAATCCCGTGTCTCAGAATGTAAAATTATTTTTAACTCATAATCTACAAACTTAAAGCTTTTAAATTAATTGTAATTATAGATTTAACTTGGAATTATAATTGATATTGTGTGATTCTTCATGCTTGGGAATTAGGAACGTATTAATTTAATTGAAACATATTGAAGAACTAAGAAACTCATTACTCACCTGAAAAAAAGGTTCGAAAGTAGTATTTGTGTTTGCTACCTTCTTCAGAGAATTGCTTTCAAATTCTTCGATTCTGGGTCCAAATCTTCAGTATATGCATCTGCAACAGCCTTCCCTTTGTCTAGAACAGGAGATGGCACGGTCTGCAGAAGGCTGCCATGGGAAACACCTTAGGCGAAAACTCTTTTTGTAAAATATCATCTATCAAAAAAGGCATAGGTAACAAAATATGTAGAAGTGGGCCTAGGCCCGAGGATGTCCAGCTTGGTAGAGCAATTGCCAAACCAAGTTCATTTTAGTAGTGCTATGCTTCAACTCGCGAGGACTTAGCTTATTTGTTGTTAATTCCTCAACAAGAAGCCCAGCCTCCATGCTAGCTATGCATTGAATTATGAAAATAAGTAAAAAATGTAAAATGGATACAGCATTGGTGGCGAAGGCTTTGGGCTTTGTAACTGCATAACTGGTGTTATTCCTTCCGGCCATACAAGCTGCGAACTTAGTAGTAGTGTCGGATTATCTTGCTTATTTAGGCCGCTTAGGGCTCACAAACCATTGTTGGTTGGCAAGACTTTATTGAGGGAAACAGATTTGGTGGTTTAGGCATGTAAATTAGAAGAAAAATAATAACGGAGAAGATGACGATGATTGCAAAAAATAAAAGGAAGAGAAATAGGCTACAATAATTTGAGAAAAGGATGTAAAAAGACTTGCTTAAGCTACATGGGAATAAAATAAAAATTAAAAGAAAAATATATTCTTGGGCTATGACCTAGATGGTTAACCTTTTTAGGTTGGTTACCGGAGATGCAATGTGATACCCGAGCCAAACATGTTGAGTTCAAGATATGGATCTATGAAGTATTGAATTCATGTTATTCCAAGATTCTTATTTACAAGCTTGAGCTTTTAGATCATTTGGTATGTCAAAATTAACATCAAATGTAACAAGTATTCTTCTAGCTAATCTAAAATAGTTGAGAAATGTTAATTATACATTTCTATACAGAATTTTGAAATATGGTAATGAACTCAACTTAGATTGACAACTTACCTATCCAAGGATTCCAACGCAACATTGATCTTGCTCTTCATAGATTGAACTGTGACAGTTGGATCATTCCTTGATGCATGCAACATAAGTGAGTCCAGATCCTCTAAGGCCCTGCAAGATAATAAGTAAACTTTTCAGTTATTGACCATCAAAAAAGGGAAAATTACACACATATAACTCTATAAAATTGTTTTTACATATTAACAATTCTTCAAAATTTATCCATCCTGTAATTTTAAGTATTACATAAATGTCACTTAAGTTAACATTTGTTAAGAATAAATAAAATACGAGTAGAATATTTCGTTTCTAGGTTTTCGTAGGCCCTAGTACCATCCTATGATGACCACACTGGCTGACCGCTATCGACTGCTGACGACTGCCACCATTGCGCTACTACTAGATGGTTGTCACGCTACTGGTCGATGACGCACTGCTGAGCACCCTACTACTATAATCTGTCCACTGTCGACAAAAATGCTGCTTGCTACTAGAAATTTAGCCTCCAAGCGCTGTTGGTGGTTAGTTGCCACCATCGACCACCATCATGGGTGTTGTTTGGATTAGGTTAATTATGATTTAACCATAGTAGTATTTACAGAGTGTCACCACTAAAATATTAGAGATTACAAGGAAGTGTGTGTATAAATAGATCTTGAAGGATAATTAATATGTAAATATGATTAGAGTGACATGTACTTAATTACCTCTATAACTGATAATGTGTAAGGAAAGAACTACCTTAAACATCGATCAACAGCATCAAAAGCTATTTTCCCCTTTCCATCCTCATCAGCATATTGTGCCACCTATAATTGATAATGTTTTCAAAGCTACAAGAAAGAACTTAAGGTTCATAAAGACTGGCCACAACAACGGGACAAGTTTTAAGATATGATTGAGGTGAGTTTGATTTGTACTTGAGCAAAATGTCTCAATTATAATGCATAAAGAGTTGAGGTTACACAGATTAAAGAAGAGAATATCTAACTTAAATCTAGCAAGCTCAAGCATAATATGAAGACAAAGATATGACGACATAGCAAAATGCCAATTTTCGAAAAGACATTACACAGACACAAGCATGACACAACAAATAATATAATTATATAAATTATATGTTTAATAATACAAGTAACATTTCATATTTGACAAAACACATGAAATATAAAATAAACATCATTTATCGAATAGAAACAAAGAATAAATGAAAACTTAAATTATTAAATAATAAATATCTATATGATTGTGTAACATAGCTTTTGCTAAAGATTGTAAAATCACTTAAGCACAACATGAAACAAAGGCAGGGGAATATGACAAATTGTAGCGTATAGAGGTATTTGTGTTTCCTTGGTTGCTCTACACAATCTATCTAGAAGATGGCTTAACTTAAGAAGCTTAAAAGTTTGTTTAAGTCAGGTCCCAAAATATCCCAAAATCATCCTAAAATTATTTTCATTATTTTTTATATTTACTCCACGTCATACACAAATTTAATATTAAAAATTCACTTTATTTCATAATTACATAAATTCTGATATTAAAATTAACTCAATTTTATAACAACAACAACAACAAGCCTTAATCCCACTAGGTGGGAAAAATTAACTCCATTTTATATCCAACACATTTTTTCAATAAAAATAATCAATTTTACTTCACATTCAAACACAAGTCTCAATATTAAAATAACTTTATTTCACATCATAATATAAAAATAAATATTTTCCTCTCTCTTCAAAAATCTCAAAATAACATCCTATCAAACAAAGGCTAAGGATCTTTAAGCTGCTTAAGTCAAGGATTAATTTTCAAAAGCTTACCTGCTTTGTCAGGTTTGATTTTCATAAGTTAAACTACTTGAGTCTGAAAAAGTGTTTAGCAATGTACTTTATGTAGTTTAAAACTTCACTTAAGCTACTTTAAGAAGCTTAAATGATGTAGCCAAACACAATCTTAGGTCATAAAGACAAGTTTGTACATAAAATACTAATAGCAAAGTAATAGCAGTACATTGGGTTGAAGACATACAGCTCGAATGTTTACACGAAGGGATGCAGCTGGACCAGAACGCAGTAATGCTCTGCTTATACCATAATTCGGCTGTTCAACATCCAAAGACTTCTCTGCATAAAGAGAAACTGATATGAATTTCATTGTGCACTTGAGTACCTATTTACAATTGACATCATTAGATCCATGGATTCATATCATGAATAAGCTGAATGTTGTCCTCACTGATTATTTTCCAAAAAGACATTCTCCATTCATGTTCTCCACAGTTGGGAGTGGCTTTAAAAAGGGTGTTGGTGCATATAATTCTCATCTCTTTTTAAGTGACTTACAACAACAACAACAACAACAACAACAACCAAGCCTTAAACCCACTAGGTGGGGTCGGCTACATGAATCCTTTGTTTCCATTGCGCTCTATCAGTTACCAAATTCTTATCTAAGTTTAAGTAACTAAGATCACTCCTTATAGTTTCTTGCCATGTCTTCTTTGGTCTCCTTCCTCTTTGTACATGGGCAAAATCCAGTAACTCAATTTTTCTAACTGGAGCTTCAATTGGCCTACGATTTAGATGTCCAAACCATCGAAGCCGACTTTCTCTAAGTTTATCCTCAATTGGTGCAATACCAACTTTCTTTCGGATATACTCATTTCTCATTCTATCCTTTCGTGTATATCCACACATCCACCTTAACATCCTCATTTCTGCAATATTTATTTTATTTGTATGTTTCTTCTTTGCAGGCCAGCATTCAGCACCATATATCATCGCTGGTCTTACTACAGTTTTATAAAATTTACCCTTAATTTTGGATGAGAATTTTCTATCGCATAACACACCAGAAGCATTTCTCCATTTTACCCAGCCTGCTTGAATCCTGCTAATAACGCCATTATCTATTTCGCCATCATTTTGTATAATTGATCCAAGGTATCTAAAGCGCTCACTCTTCTTGACAATTTGATCACCAATTGTCACATCTCCAATATAAGTATTTCTTTCTTGACAACATATATTCAGTTTTTGATCTACTGAGATGCAAACCTTTAGATTCTAGAGCATTCCTCCAAAGTTCTAGTTTCGCTTTGGCTCCCTCTTTAATTTTCTCAATAAGTACAATATCATCTGCGAAGAGCATACACCAAGGAACTTTATCTTGGATATGTCCAGTCATGACTTCCATAATCAAAGCAAAAAGATACGGACTTAAA
>JAEMOT010000607.1:30573-104974 GCA_019297695.1 Apostasia ramifera
AACAAATCTTCTTCTCCTTAATTTTTTCTTGTACATCATCTTTCCACCACCAAGTATCTTTATTATTTGGAATCATTCCTTTGGATTCTCCCAGCACATCCTTTGCCACCTTACGGATACAGTTAGCAACTGTCAACCACATAAGATCAGTTTTCCCGTTAATATTTCATTGCCCAAGTTCTAGAACCTTCTTCTTAAATATACATTTGTTCTCATTCTTTAGATTCCACCATCGAGTCCGAGGATAGGATTTTGACTTATTATTTCTTCTCAAATACTTTATCTCGAAATCTAAAACCATTAATCGATGTTGGGTAGTCAAACATTCACTTGGAATGACTTTACAATTTTTACAATCCAAGCGATCTCGTTTCCTTATAAGAAAATAATCAATCTGAGTTCTTGAAGTTCCATTCTTGTACATGATAACATGCTCCTCTCTCTTCTTGAATAAAGTATTAGCAATTACAAGATCATATGCTGAAGAAAACTCTAAAATAGTTTTACCCTCCTTATTTATCTCTCCAAAACCATATCCATCATGGATATTATTAAATTCCTCAGCAACACGTCCAACAAGTCCATTTAAATCTCCTCCAATAAATAATCTTTCCTCCTGAGGTATCTCTTGTATTAACTCTTCTAAATCATTCCAAAATTTTTCCTTTGTGCTCGTATCTAAGCCAACTTGGGGAGCATACACACTTACAATGTTAATAATCATTCCAAGTGTAATTGTCCTTAAAAAATTAAAAACAAAAAGAATGAGTCTAAATAGAGCTTAGTTCTCACCCAGATCCTTGAATTGTGCTTCAGTCAACAGAACGGCAGGTACATAAGCCTCCAAGGGATCAAGCTTTTTCCTGATACAGAAGCAGCAGACAGATTATCTATAACCATCTAGAATATAGAGATGTTTTAAATTTATATTAATATCACTGCTCGACCATCTTCAATATCTTTTCATTAGCATTTACTAGTATTAACATTTCTAGTTATAGCATACCGTTTTATATATCAACCATGCTCTTTTTTTCAAATTTTATCAATCATGCTCTTCAATTCTAACAACAATGATGCATTCATGGGTCCCTTGGCAAAATTTATGCTTGAATTGAATCGAAACAGGCTTAACCTTGATCGATATGGTAGCTATATATGTTTAGACAAGCTGGCTAGTTCAAGTCAATTATTTGTTGTTTCAACAACAAAAAAGCCTTAATCTTAAACTTGTTAGAGCATAAGTGACTGAAGATCAGTGCAATGATCACAAGCCATTCTTAGTCATCCTTGTTTGCTAGGAGTAAATTTTGGGTTGATATGAGTTGGTTTTGAGTTAGCGAGAGAATAAAAATTATTTTAATATTATGATGTGAAATAAAGTTATTTTAATATTGAGATTTGTATTATGTGAAATAAAAGAAATTTTTAATGTTAGAGTTTAGGGTAAATATCATCCAGGCCCCCGAGATTATGAGGTAAAATTACGTAGAGCCAAAATTTTCAAAATCATTTGAGTCTCTAATCTTGAAAACATTTTCAATTGAGTTCCTGAGGTCCACATAAATAAGTCACTTAGTTTTTTTAAACAGATTATGTCAATTTGTTGTTAGCAAGTGAAGAAAACACGATTTTTTAACTAATGAAAGTATACATATATGCTCACGATTTTGCTCTTCTTTCTCTTTTTTTTCTCCCTCTAGTGGAGCTATGGGAAATAGAAAGTGACAGAGATAGGGTTAAAAACATAATTTTAAGCTTATTCTATTAAATTTTTAACAAAAAAACCAAAAATGATATGTTTTATAAACTCAAGAACCCAAATGCAGGATTTTCAAAATCATGGAGCTACATGATATTAACATTTAATTTCAAAGACTTTTACCCTAGAATTTATGTAAAATGTGAAATAAAAAGTTCTAATATAAAAATTTCTGTAGGATGTGAAATAAATATAAAAAAATATCAATATATTTGAGGTGTTTTGGGTCCCATAGCAAACAAGAGTAATGTCTTGGACTTCATCCCTACACGCTTATGTATGGAGCATGGTCAAACCACCTTAAGGCTTAAAAAAATCTCCATCTTACCTTCTATAGGTGTCACACCAAATCTCTCTCTCTCTCTAAAACACAAGGCAAAATTTCTTTGTCCATTATAAGCAAATGTTAACAAATTACTAAATTTCCATGAAGTTGACAAGTGCAAAGAACTTGAACAATCCCCAAAGCTGGAACCCACAACAATCATCAGAAAGATGACACTAAGATTTCATCAAATTACTATCCCCCGTTATGTACGTTACAACTAATTTCAGTGTGGACCTGGGAGCTTCTGATTATCTATATCAACTGCAAGAAGACCTAAACTCTTTAGGTAGTTTTGAAAACAACATTAAATTCTCTAAAATAGAGATCACACAAATCAAACAAATCCAGAACAAGAAGAAGCTGAATTCAATAAAAGATAATTAATGTTTGCAGAGCTTAGTTCTAATAAATGATCAAATCTACCATTTCTCTACTTGGCTACTTTGATCATGAAGTTTAAGAACATTGAATTGTCAAATAAAATTGGCTTACCTCTTCACATACTTGTCGAAGATGCCCCCGGCATTTGCACCTGGGAGAAGGGGCAGAGTCAGTATGAAGAATCAGCAGCCCTCGCAATCATTCTGCCCAGTGGATCGGAGAGAAAAAGAGGAAGAGATTACGATCAAGTGAAGCGGAGCGGCAGTGGAGAAAAAGGAGGGCGAGGGAAGCGGACCGCCGACGGACAGAGAACCCCGTCAGGCGGGGAGACGGTGGCGAGCACTTCACTGAAATGTGGCGCCGGCCATGGCTCGAGCTACTGCTTACAGACTGACGGAGATGGAAGGTTCGGTAGACGCCGAGCGAGGCGGAAGCCATTCCCCGAGTGATCAAAAATCCGGCGAGGAATCGTAGGGTTGGAGGGTCTTATCCACTCCTAAGGTTGCAACTTGCAAGTTAAAATGGCTTTGATTTCAAAAAATAATAATAAAAAAATGACTTTAATTACAAAATAATAAAAATAAAAGAAATATTTCCGGGCGATCATTCCGTAGGTGTGGGAAAGCGGGTTATCGACTCCAACTTAAATAGCTTAACTCGACTGAATTAAAATTAATGACTTGAATTTAATCTGATTAATAAATAGGTTGAGTCTATCTATAAATTTAATTTATTTATAAAACAAATATTTGACCTAATTTATTTAATAAATAAATCAAAATTCATAACTATATCCAAACTTTTTTGATTAATTTCACAAATCAAGTCGGACCCAAATAGCTTAACTTGATTCTGATTTGATTAATAAATGAGAAAGATCAACCCGCTAACCCAACTTATTTATAGAACAAATATTTTTGAATTAGACACGACTCGATTATGTTCAATTTGAACCCAATCTTTTTAATAAATAGATTAAAATTCATCAACATACTCAAATTTTTGAGTTAATTTTACAAATCAAGTCAAATATTATCACCTCTACAATTACCAAATTACATACCTGAAATTAAAATCTTTCTATTTTTAAGCAATTACATAAATATCATTAAAATTTTATTATTTTACATATTTAATATTACATGCTCACTATAAAAATTACATACGCTGTCTTCATCAGTAGCCACATTCAATATATTTTCCACTTTGCCAGAGTAACTAGTTTATTTAGCTGATATTCTAAATATTTTTTTATTTCAATTCCAAATTGATTTCAAGTTTTTCTTTTCTTTCCTGAAATTTATTTAGGTCCGCATCTTTTAAAATGACAAAAAGGACCACTTTTTCGGCCAACTATACCTAAAAGCCTGTAATTTTTAGTTGTTTCGGTAATCTAAGTAATTGTATTATTTTAAGTATAAATTTTAATTATACTATTTTATATTTTTTTCAAAATTTATATAAATGTGCAAAACAAATCTATATTTATACCAAATAACCAACAATAATATAAATCAAAATTCAAAATATATACTTAAAAAACATTAATAAATATCAAAATTTGCTACTTACATAAAATGGAAATCACACTGCACCATTTCATAACTGCCAGTTCTCCACTGCGCCTATCGCATTTATTGTATAAATGCCATCAAAATACCCGTAGCTATATTGAAAAGATGTGGTTTATGAGTGGGTAAAATTTAGGATCTTTAAATTAAGGCAGACATTGCAGAATGTAGTCATATTCAGTAATTTTAACTCTTTCTCGGTCCGTCCTAGGAGTGGCAATTTGCTCAAAAAATGAATCAAATAGATTCTAGTTCCAGTCAATTCAAGCCGAGTTTAGAGGTTTACCTGTGACTCGAAATAATTTCCAGAATGTCATACAGTACAGAGATTTGTAAAATTTGATTCAAAACAAAGCCTTTTAATAATCGATACAATCAATTTACTGAATACCAGCCCTAAAAAACAGCAAAGACAGAACAAAACCCAGACTCTCCATCCAGAAACCTTTTTCTACACAACGATTATTTGATAAATAGCCAGACAAGATAAACTTATAAATCGCATGCAAGAGTTTACAATAATAAATGTTAGCCTACGGACAATGTAAAAAATTTAATGAAGAGTATTAAATAAATAATGTTGATTATAACCAGTAACATAAATATTGCAAGGCCCCATTAGATATAAGACCTGTGCGCAAACAATCAACATCAGCAGATGTTCCACATTTTAGTCAATCAGCTTCAACCGTGCAAACTTTTCAGCAGCATGCATAGCCTCCTGTGCATGAGCTGCATCATTTCCCTGTAATCCAACAAATTCAAAAAAATTTTATTGTTATCGAAATAATAATGTTCACGGTGAAAATTATGTAAATAGAATCTGGGTTGTCAAAGGCGGAGGAACGTTTCATGCAAATCCTAACTTTTCTGTATAAGAGTCTGAAAATTTTCTAGCATTTCAGGTTGGTGCTTTAGATAAGATATCGCTAGATGGGATTTCTCGGTAGAAAACTTTATGCATCATTAAGCATATAACAAGAATCTTCGTGAATAAAAGAAAAGAATGACAACCTTACTATCAATCAACAGCAGCAGCAATCCATTATAGAAAAAGAAAATAATTGGCAAGCTTGGAACCGTATGAAAATGAGCTCCATACGTCAGAGCAGACGCAAGATTTTTAATTGATATATTAATACTAACCTGGCCTTGAGCAATGCCATTTTTACCTCCACCGCCCCTTCCTTTGAGGGGTCCCATAGCAGCAGTCAGCCATTCCAGTACAGTGAGACCACTGGCAGATATGTTCGTAGGAACCCCGGCACACACCACAGCCTTGTTCAAACTTTCGTCCGTGCTGAACACCATCACAGCTAGTTGCTGAAACAAAACAATGAAAAGGGCAATTTTAAGATTCTCATCAAGGAAGATTATATTCCATTTTCAGTTTGTACCAAATCAAAATAACTGAATAATGAAACAATAGCATTCAAAGTTAATGGAATCAACAGGAAATAGAATGGTGCATGTTTTCCTTGCAATTAAAAAAAAACAAAAAAAAAGTTTCTTCAAGGAATCCAGGGAAAATCATAGTTAAAATTACCATCACTCAAGCCAAATATGATCATTCATATTTAGAAACGTGATCACACAAACCAAGGAGCCTTAAATTCTTAAGATGGTAAAGCTATATAACGCAGAACATTCATCTTTTTTTTATTTGATAGAACTTTCAAAAAGCTACATATCGCATATTTCCTAATATATCAAGTTGGCTACAGTCCACATGCTAAGTTTTTGACATTATGCACCTGGACCATAGTTAAGCTTTATTTTTCATAATTAATTAAGACTTGCCACAAATGATTTCAAAACATGTTTTCATTAGATTATCTTCCCAGCAGAAGTCAAGCCTCAGCTTAGGGTAGTAAATGGCCATTAGGACAGTTAGGGGTAGCAATTTTGTTTGGAATTCAAAACTCGCTTGCATTTTATTTGATTTTGAAATCAACTCAATTTTTTCGTTCCTCAAAACCGACTTGAATTGAAATAGATTCAAGTATGTAAAGATACAAATTTATGGTTTTTAACATATATTTTAAATATCATATATATATATAAATACATTATGATTTTTATATATATAAATATGTTATGATAGTACAAAGAGATTAAAGTATATAAATACACAATTTACAAATATATATTTATAATATTATATCTAAATGTACATAATATGTATCATGAATATTTTAATTGAGAAAACGGCTTATAATTAAGTTCAATTTAACTCAAAAATCAACTTGAAATTGAAAGGAATTTAATCAATTAGAATCATACTCAACTTGAAATCTAAAAGTTCAATTTCAAGTTGATTTCAATCGAACTCCACATAAGCCAGCCCTAATCAGGAGATACTAGGTACAACCACAACCACCACCACCACCACCACCACCACCAAGCCTTAATCTCACTAGGTGGGGTCAGCTACATGAATCATTTGTTTCCATCGCGCTTTATCAATTACCAAATTCTTATCTAAGTCTAAGTAACTAAGATCACTCCTTATAGTTTCTTGTCATGTCTTGTTTGGTCTCCCTCTTCCTCTTTGTACATGGGTAAAATTCAATTGCTCAATTTTTTAACTGGAGCTTCAATTGGCCTACAATTTATATGTCCAAACCATCTAAGCTGACTTTCTCTAAGTTTATCTTCAATTAGTGCAACACCAACTTTTTTTTGGATATACTCATATTTCTCATTCTATCTTTTCGTGTATATCCACACATCCACCTTAGCATCCTCATTTATTTATTTTATTTGTATGTTTCCTTTTTGTAGGCTAACATTCAGCATTATATATTATCGTCGGTCTTACTACAGCTTTATAAAATTTACCCTTAAGTCTGAATGAGATTTTTCTATCGCACAGCACACCAAAAGCATTTCTTCATTTTACCCATCTTGCTTGAATCTTGCTAATAAAGTCATTTATTTTACCATCATTTTAAATGATTGATCCAAGGTATCTAAAGCGCTCACTCTTCTTGATAATTTGATCATCAATTATCACATCTCTAATATAAATATTTTTTTCTTGACTAAATGTGCATTCGATATATTCAATTTTTAATCTACTGAGATAAAGACCTTTAGATTCTAGAGCATTCATCCAGAGTTCGAGTTTCGCTTTAACTCCCTCTTTAGTTTTCTTAACAAGAACAATATCACCTGCGAAGAGCAAACACAAGACACCTCAACTTGGATATGTCCAGTCATGACTTCCATAATCAAAGCAAAAGATACGAACTTAAAGCCGAGCCTTGGTGTAATCCAACTGTAATAGGAAAATCCTTAGTCAAACCTCCTTGTGTCCGAACACAGGTGACATCTCCTTTATACATGTCATTAATAACTTGAATATAAGTAATACAAATTTTTTTTTTTACTAGAACTCTCCAAAGTACTTTTCTTGAGACTTTATTATACGCTTTTTCCAAATTAATAAAAATTAAATGTAAATTTTCCTTTCTCTCCTTAAACTTCTCCATTAAATTTCTCAATAAATGAATAACTTCTATAGTAGATCTACCTGACATAAAACCAAACTGATTCTTTGATGCCCTATGTTCGATCACTCTCTCCCAAAGTTTTAAAGTATGTCTCATTAATTTAATTCCTCTATAATTGGCATAATTTTGTACATCGTCTTTATTCTTATAAATAGGTACCAATATACTATTTTTTCATTCATTTGACATTCTTTGTCTTCAAAATCATATTAAACAATCTAGTGAGCCAAGAAATTTCATCATCTCCTAAGCACTTCCAAACATCTATTGGAATGTTATTTGGTTCTACTGTTTTTTTATACTTTATCTTCTTTAAAGCTTTCCAGACTTCAGGTTTAGTTATACGTCGGATGTAAGAGTAATTTTTACTTTCTTTTGGATGCTGAGTTCCGTAAGATCAATTGACTTAGGAGATACTAGATAATGAAATAAAAATAACATTGTCAACAAGCCAAGCTAGATTTCTTCATTTGCCATCCAAATAATATAGGTTACTAGTAACTCATTCACAAATGGGATAATAAACCACTCAATACTTTAGTAAGGATTAAGATTAACCATGATATATACTACATCTCTGTTGTACCAAAAAACAATGCTAAAATTTTTAACAGGTTAATTAAAGTAAAAAAAAAATAAGGGAAACAACTTTTGCACAGTAGACATGATGAAAGATTTAGCTTAAAACATTCATAAAGCTTCGGCCTAAATATGAATAAGAAATAGGCAAGTTTGTTATGATGTATTAAATCTTCAAAAGTTGTGTTCTGTTGCTACATTGAGTGGGGGGGGGGGGGGGGGAGAAATTCAGTTACCTTCTGCTCCATAACCCTCAGCACTGCCTCCCGAACAGCAGTTGTATCGAGTCCCACGTTCACTCGACATATACAAAAAGATTTTCCTTCAAAAGCAGCAATCTCTGAGAGCCGAGCCACTGTACTAATTGCCCTTTCCATATTTTCCTCCGCAATCTTCTTTTTTACCTTCCTAATTTGTTCCTGTCAAACAAGGAGTAATAACAGTATCATTTGTCAATCAAAAAAAAAAATAATAGCAATATCATTAAAGAGGTAAATATTTTACACAATACATTAGTTAAAAAGCATACAATACCTCAAGCTGGGATATCTTCGTCCTTAAATCAGCTTTTAGAGCTGCAGAGATAGATGCTTTGTCTATTCTACTTTTCAAATCAGCAATTTTCTGCAAAAATAAAAAATAAAATAAACATTAGTCTCCTCTTCACACCTCACCAAAGTGATCTAAAAAATAAGCATTGCTACTTGTAATACAAGCACAGTATTCAAGAAAATAAACGCCAATATGAAATTTAACTTTTGAGTGCCATACAATCTAAACAATTTTGAAAGTTTAAGTATGATGAGGCAGAGCATAAGATAAAGACAAATTTTAGCACTTAAAGGTTCCTATGCTTTAAGTCCCCTCTTCACACCTCACCAAAGTGTCCTAAATAAACAGGCATTGCTACTGGTAATAGCGTGCCAAGTAATAAAAATGACTTTGTAGGGAATTTCAACCAGGTACTATTTCTAAAATTAAAAAAAGCAATTAAAAGTACCTTCTCCTGAGTGGCACCTTCCAATTTGGATGTATCAGCAATTTCAAAAGCAAGAGAACTGGCCAAGTCCTTTGCTTTGAACGCATAGTCAGAGGTGACAGCTATCACTCTCCTAACACCCTTAGCAATCCCTTCCTCAGAAAGAAGTGCAAATGCTTTGGCTTCCCGAGTATTTGATATATGAGTTCCTGTAGCATTGCAATAATTGAAATACATTGCAAATAATAACAAACTACAATAGCAATCAAACAATACCCCCACAAAGTTCCGTTGATATAGATAGCCAATGCTTGTTTTCAGGATCTGCTGCCAGATCTTCCACCTTTCTACCGATGGAAACAACCCTGACAGGGTCAGGATACACCTATAAAATAATATAAAGGTGTTAATCTTCAGCGACCAAATCTAGTGATTGCTTTTTAGGCATGGACACAAAAATTCCTTTTCAAAGCATGTCAGAATATCAAAAGCATACTTCTCCAAACACAGCTCGCAGTCCAGCTATCCGTTTTGCTGTAGACAGGCTTGTCTCACTTGAATACACATCCAATTCATCTTCAATCTGTTGATTTACAATGGACTCAATCTTCCTCAAATCCTCAGGATGAATAGGTTTCCCTGTTTAATTCAAGTAATTTTAGTGCTTCGCTACGCTCTGAATGAAGTTAACAGGTGCATGTTGATAGTTACCATGAGAGAAATCAAACCGCAACTTTTGAGGAAGAACGATGGAGCCCTTTTGATCAACATGATCACCAAGTACCTCCTACATTAGTACAATTAAAATAATCGTGAACACTAGGTGACAATTGACATCACAACTGTTAATAAAATGCTCCATACCCGGAGAGCAAAATTCAACATGTGCGTACAAGTGTGATTTGGGGCAATGAGGGTGCGCCTTTGATAGTCAACCTGTCATTTTCACCAATAGGCAAAAAGTAGCCAATGATGAGATGTTGTTTCCTGATAAAATAATTAGCTAAATTCTTACTCCGTCAATCACCTTACAAACAAGCTCGTCACCAACTGATAGTGTCCCACCATCACTAACTAAAGAACCAATATGTAGTACAAAACCTCCAAAAACTTGAACGTTGGTGACTTCGAAAGATCCAAATTTTCCTTCAAGAAACCCGGTATCATATATCTAAAGGAGATAAAATATCTGTCAACTATTCGTGACATTTTGCCAATGAAGAGAAAACAATAAAACAAAATCATGGAAGAGGCCCAAGTTAATTATGAAACAATTTGCAAGGAAATGAACGGTTACCAGATATCCAGCTTTATTTTTCAATGCTACCTGACTTTCTTTTTAAATGCTACATGACTTTCTTTTAAAACTAAGATGTTATGTATTACACACAATTTGTTCACACAATTAGAGCTTCATTCCTTACATGTGGGGCTATAAATGAATCGAACCGACCCGAGCTTAGATGTGTTCATGTTCAAGCTCATTCAAATTTCCTTTGTTCAAGCTCATATATAAACGAGTCAAACTTTTGACTACTGCATTCAAGCTCGATTCGTTTATAAATGAATGAGCATGACATGAACGGGCTATCGAGCCGCTTATTCAGCTTACTTCTGAGCTTCAAATCAAAAGCCAACTATTGAACTATTTAAATCAGGTCATATAAAACTCAATACATAAATAATTCATCAACAATTACATTGATGATCAACTTTAGAAAAATATATATTAGAATATAAAATATTAAATCAATATTTAAATTCTACGCAAATCGTATTTTTTAATTAAATCTCAAATTATGTTGCAAGCTAGATTTAAGTGATATCTATGCTTTAGCTAAAGGGGTGGTTGCACAAAATATTGCAATATTATTTTTGGAGTTTTTACCTGCATGCCACTTTAAACTTTCATATTTATAAAATAAGAACCCAAACTAAAGTTTATAAGTGAGAATGATAGTTATAATTTTGTTTTGGGTCCTTATTATATAAATATGAAACTTTGAGGTGGCATGTATGTAAAACCCCTTATTTTTTTGTTGTTGGTCAATCATGTATAAAAGAGTTATCTATGTTTAGAAGGTTTGACTAAAGATTTTTCTATTACAGTTAGATTACACTAAGGCTCAGCATTAAGGTCGTGTTTTTTTGCTTTGGTTATGAAAGTTCTGACTGAACATATCCAGGATAAGGTGCCTTAATGTATGCCCTTCACAGATAATATTGTTTTTATTGATAAAACTAAAAAAAGAGCCAAAGCGAATCTCAAGCTTTGGAGGAATACTTTAAAATCTAAAGGTTGTTGTCTCAGTATATCAAAAATTGAATATATGAAGTGCACATTTAGTCAAAAAAGAAGCACCTATGTTGGTGATTGTGACAATTAATGATCAAATTATGAAGAAGAGCAAACACTTTAGATATCTTGGATCTATCATATAAAATGATGGTGAAATATATAATGACGCTATTAGCAGGATTCAAATAGGATCAGTAAAATGGAAAAATACTTTTGGCGTATTGTGCGATAGAAAAATTTCATCCAAACTTAAAAAAAATTATAAAACTATAGTAAGACCAGCAATGATATATGATGTTGAATACTGGCCTACAAATAACAAATATACAAATAAAATTAGTATTGCAGAAATAAAAATGCTGAAATAAATGTGTAAATATATACGAAATGATAGAATGAGAAATGAGTATATTCGTGAGAAAATTGAAACTGCACCAATTGAGAATAAACTTAGAGAAAATCAACTTAAATGATTTGGATATGTAAATCGTAGGTCAATTGAAACTCCAATTAGAAAAATTGAATTATTGAATTTTGCCCATATACAAAGAGGAAGAGGGATACCAAAGAAAACATAGCAAAAAACTCTAAGATTTATTAATTGATAGAGTGCAATGAAAATAAAAGATTCATATAGCCGACCCCACCTAGTGGGATTAAGGCTTGGTTATTGTTGTTGTTGTATTTCTAATTTGGTAGATTATAATTTGCTTTTATTGTATTTTATTTCCTATGTGAATTATCATTTGTGTAAGAGATTTATATGTAGGGCCTCAAATGCTTGTATTTCTTTTAATCCCGTAATGATATCTTTATGTATTTGAAGTAGTGCATTATATCTAGGTGAAAGAAAGGGTTGGGATCTTAGGTGAAAATCCTTAAATATCTTAAAAAAATTTAAGATATTTCCCAACTCCTTTTATTCGATTACACTATTTCGAACCATTTAAAATACAAGCACCTCATAATACTTTGCATCCTTAATTGAATATATTATTGTTGCCTCTCTCTCTTATTTTTGCCTGAAAGGCACCCTCTTTGCCCGCTTTCCGCCACAACAACGGTGACTCGACCAACCGCGCTGCGCACACTAGCGAGGTTACCGCCAACTGGTTTAGCCTCCGCAACTGCCAGCCGCAACCAAGCTTCTAATTCCCACCCGTCCGCATCACGTCGCTAGCCGCCTCGCCCGGCTATCCGCAGGTCACTGATGACCATTGACGACTTCCGCGCCATCCTCGTGTCGCTCGCCGCCGCATTGCACTTCCCGGCCTTCACGACACTACTCCGATGATCCTCGGTCGTCACCAGTGACACCGAAGAGTCGTTGCTTCACCTCTCCACAATAGCAACGCCACTTACGTAGCCTCTCGTCACCTACATATCACGCTCGCCAGCTATTACTCCACTACACGCCTCCTCGAACAGCCTACGTATGCTAGGACTTCAGCTCATCAATTCGTCCAGTCCACCTCCCTCTTCGCATGCCTCATCTCAAGTTCGGATCATCGATTATAGTAAGTCTCAAACCTAAGAATTACCTCTGATTTTTCTCAAAACAGCTGTGACTTTGAATTCAAAATTACTTAATTTACTCACTTGTGTGACCCTGAAATTATTGTGAGAATCAATTGCATAGGGTTATGTTTATCGTGAGAATACCTATTTGCTGTGTACCCTAACTTTGACTTATTAAAATAGTACCACCTTAAATCTGTTGGTGAATCGTTTCTATATTATTTGAACTAGTTTCTTACATATTCATAAATTGGTTTGTTCATGATATTGAATTATCTTGATTATTATGTTATTATCATTAACATATATTCCTATGAAATTTTATGTTCAACTTCTATTTCATATGCTGATCTTTGAGTAGGACTATATCTGTATATTGTTCTGCATCAATTTGATAGGGTGAGTGACAGGGAAGCCAAACTCTCTAAGAAGATTTTTCACCCATATTATTTCACAAGCAGTATGGGCAATCGATCTAGAGTGAAGCATCAATAAAAATAAAAAAAATATCGTATGCTCAAATGAATGGACATGGGACTAAGACCCTAAATTTCAAACTAAATTAGCTCAAAAGGAGTTAAAACTATGAGAGGTAGTAATTGAGGGTAGAAAACACAATGATGCCTGCCAAACTCGCAAGTATCATAAACAAAACTAGACAAGAACAATGAAACAAGGTAAATTCTCATAAGTTGCTCAAAGGAGGGTAGCCCAGATGATAATTTCATTGATACAAAATAATGGAAGGAAGAAAGAAATGATAGAAATGGACAACACAATCAACAAAACAATACTCTTCTAGTTTCAACAATACTACTAATTGTCTTTCCTACTTTGAAGTTTTGAAAAACACAATAAGAACTTGGATCATAAATGATGGGATTTAGTATGATGCCAAATAGATAACAAGTTAAAAGAAAACTTGGAATATAAATATAATCCTTTGGAGATGAAGTGGGTGAGAGAGAACTAGTCCCTTTCCCAATGAGAGAGGGGAGGGAGAGTCATTAGCAAAAATTGAAGATTCAAAAATGGAGACACGTCCAACAAGGTAAATAACTAATAATTACCTAGCATGTGAGATGAAGATTCAAAATTTAATACCTAAGACATACCAGGACTAGTTGCAACAAACTCTAATGGTGGAAACAATTTTATTGCATACATATATCGTACTATTCAAATAGTGCATTAAATTCATTTCACACTTGACACATGTATTTCTCACTTTCATTGATTTATTTCCTAATCAAAACATGTTTACCATCTAGGTAACCTAAAGGGGGTAAATAGACCCTGAATAAAATTTTAATACTTCCATTGACTTAATATATAAATTTAATTTACCATATAATTATATCTCAATAAAATCAAGTTAGTAATGAAACACACAAGTGAAAGCAATATAGATAATCACATATACATGAGCAATACATAAAAATCAAGGTAAGATGAGGCAAAATATGATAGGATTCAACTCAACCCTGAGCCTACATTCACCCCAATCTATCTAACCATAATGAAACACTCTTTTGGTCAAAGGCGAAGACGCCTATATGATCAAATCCTCCTTTATCTCACTATAAAGGCCTTCTTCACTTTCACACGTGAGGGCAATAAGCACCTTCCTTATCACACAAGGGACCCTCTTCACAATTAATGTGAATGATTCACAAAACACCTCTAATCACCCAATTAAAGGCCCACCTCACTAATTAAGCAAGGGGAAATAATAAAACTCAAAATTGATACAAAATATATAATTAGCATAAATAAACTCCCTCCCTCCTAGGATTACACCTTGAATAACTTGAAGAGAGTGGATCACTAAATGAGCACTTGGAAGCTTTAATTTCCTCTAATCATCCACTAATCACCTTCAACCAATTTTTAATTTCTCACACTAAAGGGAAGTAGTTCTCAATTGATGGGGTTTAAATAATTGCTTAGAAGATCATCAACATACCCAAAAATCTCTCATTTGTTTACATAGAAAAGGTCTCCAATGGTTAGTAAAAACTATACACACCAACTAGATCGCTTCCACCACAATTTGCAGTCACAAATTTGGAAGAACCCAGCAGATCCTCAGGCAATCAGAATGGTAGCTGCATTATACCATATGGAGAGTCGCAATGGATGTGTTCACAACAAACCCTTCCCGTCGCCCAGAGTTATTTCTGTACTAGTTTGTTTCGACAAAGTACAATAGCAACCTTCTTCCAATGTAGGGAACTGGGATCCTATTAGCCTTGATGGCTATAACAACCCCTCTTCATCCTGCTAAGATCCCCCACCCCTACGGTGGATTAGGGCGAACTTCAATGATTCCGTTAAACAAAACGGTGTAGCAGACGCAAGAGTAATTAAGGACCACCATGGCAATCTCTCCTCAAAGTGATCAGCACCAAGCTCCACACGTATGCAGTTTATACAACGGAGGCCAAAAAAGCACTTAAAACGATTACAGTTGCCTAGAAGTGGGTGAAATTAGCGGATAGAATTTGGCTAGAACGCAATTCAACCATCACTATTGATGATCTTCACCAGGCTACCAGAGGACACCCTCTAAATAGGACCATGGCCAGACTTTCCCATCTTTCTTGCACTTTTAAAGGGATTAAAATCACTTATGTATATAGAGCCGCAAATAAAGCGGCAGATTTTATAGCTTCTTTTTTTTTTCACTTGATGATATCAAATGGCAAAGGGGCATATCCCTCCCATTTGATTTTTGCATGATTCTAGATGAGGATCAATCTTTTTGTATCTGATGTATTTTGTTTTGCTTTTATAGTATTATAGACTACGATCAAATTTCAAAAAGAAAAATACAATCAGACTATCTTTGATCGATTAAACAATTAGTTGTTGAAACTTAACAATCACATTTCAGACTGCTTTAATTAATCAAGTGATCGATCAAAGACCGATCATCAACCTAAAATCAACCAGGTCTCTTTTGGTTGATCAACTCATTTTTAATCGATCTAAAGTCGATACAACCAATCTCTACTGATATCCTAAGTGCTTAAACATGATACAAATTATCTCCTAGTACTCTAAAAACAATCTTATAATATTTCTCCTAAAGTATAAATAATAAATAATAAAATTGATTTTCAAATAACCTCCTCAATCTTGAAGGCTTGCACTTCAGTCTTGATCTCTCTAAATATTTCATAAATTAAACATGGTTTCACTCCCAAGCTTTTTACTTCAACTACTTTGTGGAGCATCTAATTAGCAATAAATCTGTAAGCTTACAAACATAAATTCAATAAATCATAATCAACTAACTTAGAAACGATGACAAACATCAAAACATATGATTATACTATAATCATAATGGACAAACCAACATTGAAATAATTCATATATTTCATAGAACTGAGAAATAAATTTCATAATAAACAAATCTAACATAAAACTTGAATAGTATGTTGTGGCTACACAATAATTTATTGAAGCAATATGCAAGTTAGAGGTAGAGTCTTGAGAGTGACTAGTGCTATTATAAGCTTAGTGGTGGTACCCATAATAGGCAAGGGTTTTGATTCAATCACTGTGCTACTAGAAGCCACGACTACTATGTGCTAAAAGTTGAAGCAGCAAGAGATATCAGTAAAAAAACTGCTATTTCTAGCAATCAAAGGCATTCCTGGCAGCAACACAACAGCAAACTTTCTCTCTGCTTCTAATTAGCACTTCAGTTTCTGACCAGCTTCCACCCAGCACTTCAATTTTTACCTAGCACTTTTTAGTTTCCAAAAATTCCAGGAAGCTCTCTGCTTTCCACTAGCTTTCAAACAACGCCTCACCTTGAACTTCTAGCAGCATCCAGCTATCACCTCTAGTGCCCTGGCTCCCATTGCTCATTTGGGCAAACATTTGTCGCCCACTGGCAGTTCCACGCACAAAGAGGATAACAAACACAAGAGGGGGCAGAAGGGACGATCGAACATGCAAGCTGTGGCTGCAGTAGGGGATAGCGCAGAGTGGAGGGCAACATCAAGGAAGGTGAGCGTTGGCATCTATCCTGTAGCACCAGCAGAGAGGGTGGATAAGGATAGCCTCCAGCACAATGGTGGATGACACAGGGTTTTCATTGCGCCTCTGTCATCTTCATTTAAAGATCCAAAGTTCTGATCAAAATGGTTAAAGATTACTAGCTGGTTTGGTAAGCGGATATGTGCTTTGATGCGATGTTAATCCCAATATCCTCTTTTTAGATTATTAAAATAAGAAAAATCTCCCATAAATAATAGGAGAGTAAGAGACAAAGCTCCTGATAAATAAGATAACAAAGATGACCAACTATGAATAAAAGACAATATAGTAAGCAACACCCTATATGTTTAGAGGACCCAAATTTCACCACCCTGCACCCATGATGCCTTGTAGTGAGGGTACATTATCCTTAAAAGACAATAACTTCAATAATATCAGCAAGTTTAGAAAAACTTAAACAAATTGGCTTCATTGTGCTCACACAACACTAGCGCTCACCAGGAAATAGCACCAACCTATTTGCCATTGAGACCATTTTGTTCATACATTAAAAATTTTAAGTTTTCCTTCAAATGTGTATATGATTGAAAATAAAGCTAATTATATTAAAAATTGAACAGAATGCAAATAAAGACGATAATTGTATTGAAAATGATGTAGGATATAAATTATATTGAAATTTATATTGGATGTAATAAAATTTTAATTTATTATTATTATTATAGTTTACATAAAATTGTCATGACCAAAATGAGTTAGAGACCAAACAGGCCCCAAGAACCGTATAGCATACCAATGGGGCAGTACCTGTCCACCGGATTCAGCATAAAAACTTGTACTATCAAGAACAATTCCAACATCTGAACCAGTAAAAGCAGTTTCTAGAAACTCCGATCCAGTGTAGATGGCCTTTACAGTAGCTAGATGATCCTTCAAAGATACAGATAAATTAATGAAGCACATATTAGTCAAAAATAGGAACTCATGCAAATAAAAACATGGTATCAGCTGCTATATAACTGAAGATTAAAGATGGAGGGCACGCGCGACTGACCACGTAACATGCATAATATCTCTCAATTTACTAGCAACCATGAAAACTCATGAAGATGAACGTCTAGGCGATTATGGCAAGCATAAAAAAGTGAGAAAAAGGTTTCAATAATATTCATCATGCATGTAAAACATAAATTCATCAAGAACAACTGAAATAGATTCACTAAAGAATAAGAAATCCATAGTCACATGGTAAATGCCCAATCTTTGTTCTACTATAAGTTCATCAATTTATAAAAGCATGCTATATCAAGAGGTCTAACCTGGAACCACACAAATTTGTAAGCATCATCAGTTAAATCAACTAGTTTTTTACGCAATGCTGATGTAGCTTCAGCATCCATGGCAATGACATCACCAACTGCCTGCCAGAGAGCAACAGAAAAATCATAATAGGGGGGAAAAGTATAGTCGTGGTTATATGTGTATCTCAGGAAGCATATTCTTGATGCAAATATGGTAAACATAAAGCAACACCAAACAAACAGATGAGAGAAAGAGTATGAACTGAGACCTGAAAGGTAAAATAGAAGTACAAAATAGCGGATAATTGTTTTTGCAAATGGCAACTGGAGTGGCACTTTTTCCTGCACTGAGGTTGAAACCTACTTGATGTTTTGTTGAATTCCACACTTTCTCACTTATTTGCAGATATCCCACAGCAACACTTGATATGTAGATGACAATTATCAAATTTTATATCCAGTTTTGGTATGCAGCATGTTGTACAATTTTCTTCCGAAGGGAAATGAATATTATTCAAATGTGTTCATGTGGAAATTCAAAGTTTCTATGCTTTGTGATTCATTAATGATGTTCATTATTTCTCTAACCCATCAAAACTTGCACTTTTCCACTCATTGTGGACACTAAACTAATTCATCAAGGATCTTGCTTATCAGAAAAGATAATCCGCGACAAGGCAAACCCCAACATAATTTCCAATAATCCTAGTGTATCTCTTTTCTAATAGAAAATAGTTACATATTTTTATCTTCCTTTTCTAAGTTGATGAAGAATGAGGAAAGCTGATTAAATTTTATTGGATTTTTTCATTTACAATTCACGAGGAGCAAAATGTAACGAAAATTTCTTATTTTGCTTGCAATTGGTTTGGGCAGTCATTCTCAGCATGAAGATTTTTTTTTTTAACAGAGCAAGAGGATTTTATATATTGCTTGATAACACAGAAATTAGATAAACTGGCAGATGTCGTGTACTTAATAGATCATTTAACAAGTCATCAGTTATCAACAATCCAGTAACCAAACAAAAAAGGGTGATCAGGTTTGAAGATCACAAGGAGGTCCCCAAGGACAGAATTGCATTTCCATAATACAAGATTTGCTTTTCTTCAGAACTGAATAATTTGGAAAATAAACATCATTGAATAGAAGTGAATATCAGTTCCAGTGCACATTTTAGAATGCATGTCATGAAAAAAAATGTTGTCAATTGTGAACCATATTATCAAAATATGAAAAAAAATCTTTTATCAACTTTAAATAATAACTTTTCATTAAATAAAGTTATAGAACTACAATCATCATTTTCAAGACCCTGAAAGCACAGCTTTTTCTTCTTTGCAACTATTGCAATAATTCCACTGGTGTGGCCAATGATATAACTCATTTGACAGAATTAAAAATCCTGAACTACGTCCAATTATCTTCTTCATAGTGAGAGATTTATCTTTTGTCCGTGCTTTCATACTCCACGCTGTCATCCTTTTACTTTAAAACTGATAAAATATTCAGCTTAAAAGTGTTGCCAAAGGGTTAAAAAACTAAGCAAGAAAAGCAAAATGAACAAATTGAGAATACAGTGAGTCAGAAGCCATCTACAAGAATAGAACAAAGAAAGAACCAGACCCTGTTTCTAGCACTTCTTGCTTTCTGCCTAGCATCCTCCATAGCGACATTAAAACCATCAACATCAACCTTTAGGCCTCTTTCTTCAGCCATTAACTAAGATGAAAGAAACAACCATACCAAAATACACATCAGCCAAACCAATCAATGCAAAAAGAACTAACTAAAATTCAAACCTTTTACGTTAACAATCACCTGCGTCAAATCCACTGGGAAGCCATAAGTGTCCCACAGAACAAATGTATCCTGGAAGACATGGAAGGCCTTTAAGCAATTGCACACATAAATAAACCAGAAAAATAAACGAATCCTGTAAGACATGGAAGACGTTTAAGAAATTGTACACATAAATAGAACAGAATTTCAAAAACTAGAACACATCAGCATCTGAAAAAATTTGAAGAAAGCACATATCCATGCATCAAACACATTGCCTACAGAAATTATTACTTAATCAGGATAATAGTCAAATGGATTGCCAAAAATATTTCGGGATTGATACTTTAGCACTTTATTATCAACGGAAAATTACATAGTGGAATATGAAGTTAATGCAAAACTAAGAAGCAGGTCCAATGGAAGGAATGAAACTTCAAATGATGTATAATAATAGCTGTTATATAATGAGTTACAAGGAAACAAGCATGTCTGCACAACATCAGGATTACTAAATCACTTTCATACATTCATAAAGAAAGCTCATCCAATCACAGATGAAACACCATACAGGGATTAGAAATTCACAAGAACAATAAGTATAATAATTATCTCGTAAAATACAATAAAAAGCTCAAAATTAAGAGTGCCGATATTAAAAAAAAAAAGAAATCACAAAATTTTAACTAGATAAAAATAGGCTGCAGAATGCCAGTGAAGTAGAAAAAGAAAATAAGTGACGCAAGATGCTTCATCCAAATAGAGTAGAACCGAATCAAGAGATCAATAGATCATAGAGATGCTTGCCTGCCCACTTAATATATTCCCCTTAAGGTCCTGAGCTGCCTTCTTGAACTTTTCAATTCCCTGGAAAATGATACTCTGTTATTCTTAATCATCAAAAACAATTATTTAAACTAAATGCCCCTAAAAATTAACCCATTTGTAGATTTCTACAGTCTTGGCTTGTTGTGATCTTTGCTATACAAACTAACAATGTGAGAGAGATTAAATATTCCAGGTAACACCCTGAAAATGTTCTTCAAAAAACTTTATATATTAAAGTCCATATAAGCAGCACACAAACATAACAAGCAGATAATGTCATAAGAAAGTTCTCCATAGCACTTTATGTAGCCCAATATAGAAAACAAAATTTAAAACGTATAAAATGTTCATAAACATGCAGCCATAAAGACATCTATGATGAAGCAAGGAAAGAATTTGTCCTTGTCAAAGAACAAGTATGTAACCCAATACAGACAAAAAAAATTAAAATGTATAAAAATGTTCATAAACATGCAGCCATAAAGACATCTATGATGAAGCAGGGAAAAATTTTATCCTTGTCAAAGAATAAGCCTACTAATGGAAAGCTGACAACTGCAGACGTTCAGAAGGTTGGCATAGCAGATATATTCTACATGATCATAACTGTGCATGATAGTAACCAGTTACTGGAAATCCTTGAACAATCTAGCAAAAGATGGAATCGTGTTTAATTTTGTATCAAAATTAGAGCATGTCTATCAAAAAAAGTAGACCATGGTTGTTGATCAGGATCACCTTGACTAATGTTCTTCCAAAACTAGCCTCCTCCTCAGAAATGATCTCTCTAATCTTTGCTTCATGTTGCTTGAGCTCTGGAAAAACATCCCCCATAACATTCACGACAATACCTACGAGACTATACCACCAGCCTCAGTTTTAAAGATTGCAAAACTATAAATAAAAGACAATAATACAAAGTTTCTATATAGTTACGGGATAACACCATAAAGTGAACAATTCTATATCCAACATAGTTAATCCAAAAACAGAATGGGAGACAAGAGACATGCAAGCTAACATCAATTCATGAATGATACATCATGTTGTATTTAAACCTTTCCACTTAGAACCATTTAAACATAGTGATAATTACACAACTAAAAGAATACATAAAACAACTAAATTTTCAAGTTTAAATTAGATCAGAACCAGGTCAGTGATTCAGAGACTTAGAATTACAAGATAAGATTGAAAATATTATATTGGTACTTCTTAGGTATATGTCTCACAAGAAAGAAACTTATTAAAATGCTATTGTACAGATTATAAACAAGATAACCCAAAATAAAGCAACAAACTTCAGTTTTATATCCAACCAACGCAGAATTTTCACAATTGCATCTAGTGTTTAGCTTTCGTAGATATGCAAGCATTGGGGAAAAAACAATGAGAATGAGCAAACATTGCAGCATCGTGCAATAAATGCCATTACCTGCTGAAAAATCCTTCTTGAGCCTTTAAAACTTCCCTTCCATAGCGGACAGCTCTTCGAAGAATGCGCCGCAAAACATATTCTCGTCCTTCATTGCCTGAATCATGAATTTTATCTCCAAATTACATAACAAGAAACACATAGGAAATGTGTTCAGAGAAATGGGTGTTTAACATGTTCAAGTGACAAAAAATCATCCGCATAAAAATCACATGGGATATGGTTCTTGGTAGAGTTACTATCAACTTACTTGATCTATACATACCCATATTGTGCCATGCCTTAACTATGATAAATACGTTCAACAAAACAAGGAGTGTTTATTTAATTACAAAGTAGATTCAAACCATTTAACCAATGGACAAAAGCAGTAAATTTAGTTTACAACATTGACTATGCTAACATTAGAACATCTTACCTGGACGAGAACCATCAGCAATAGCAAATGACAATGTTCTAATATGATCAGCTACCACTCGATAAGCAAAGTCAACTTTGTCAACATCATCTGGCCCCAACTTTCCAGAGTATGGCCGGGCTCCAGTTGCCTACATTTGCACAAAAATGAAAAGTCACAAAATGAGATACACCAATCTTGGCATGTACAAAGTATTAGTTGATACCTAAATATTAGGGGAAAAAGATAGGCTAGTGCTAATATTCACGCACATACTTGGCGGATAGCATCAAATATTGGCATGAACACATCCGTATCATAATTGCTCACTTTCTTCTGTAGTATTGAAGTTAAACGTTCAAATCCCATCCCTGTGTCGACATGTTTAGCAGGTAAGGGCTTTAGATTGCCATCACTCTCTCTATTGAACTGAGACAAAAATCACATGAACATAGCTTTAAAATTAACGACAAACTAAAGAAACATAAGAAATAATTTGAAAAAACTATACCCAGCTTGTAGTATAATAATTAGACAAAACACACTAAATCTACATAAGTTGTACCTGAATAAATACAAGGTTCCATATTTCTATACATGTTGGATCATCATTATTGACCAAAAATGCAGCATCACGGTTACCAACATGATCAAAATGAATTTCAGTGCAAGGACCACAAGGGCCAGTGTCACCCATCTCCCAAAAGTTGTCCTGTTTATAGCTCATGATAAGTAATCAGGAAAACAGTTAGAAAAACACAGTAAAATGAGAAAAGTTCTTAATATCCTCCGCACAAGAGAAACAGAACAAGTTAAAAAATAGAGCCAGCCAACTAAACTAATTTAAAGTAAATACAACAAAATAAAATGGACATCGTAAGTTTAATAGCTCAAAAACTACAGAGCAATTTAAAAGCATGAGGCCAATAAATTAATGGAAAGGCGTAATAGTATGATTTCAAACTGTAACAAAAATATAAAAATAGAGCATGACTTACTCTCACTTTCATTATCCCAATTATGTGCAATTCACGAGTGACGAGGAATGAACTAAACATGTACATCTAACAAGCTATGGACGGAGCGCTGTAGTAAGACTGTCATACAAATACTGTTTCACTCTAATACATAAATTGCGACAGTCCCTCTTCGAAAGTTAACTGACCTTGCAGCCGAAAGGTAGCACTCTCTCCGGTGGCAAAACCTCCAGCCATATGCTTCTTGCTTCGTTATCAGGAAGAAGGCCGGATTTCTCATCACCTCCAAAATATGTTGCAAAGATCTGATTTTTCGGCAGCGCATAGACCTGAAAACATTAATTGCACCAGAAGGAATCAGATATCTCAAGATTAAGTGAAAAAGACAAAGGATGCAGAATGTGACCTCGGTGAGAAGCTCCCAAGCCCACGTGATAGCTTCTCTTTTGAAGTAATCACCAAAGGACCAATTTCCAAGCATTTCGAAGAAGGTATGGTGGTATGTATCCTTGCCGACGTCGTCGAGATCGTTGTGCTTTCCGCCGGCGCGGATGCACTTCTGAGTGTTGCAGGCACGAACCAGCTTGCCGAGCGGTGTGCCGGGGTTGACGGTACCGAGAAAAATGGGCTTGAATTGGTTCATCCCGGCGTTCGCGAAGAGGAGGGTTGAATCGTCGAGCGGAACCACGGGGCTCGAACGCCAGTTGACGTGCCCCTTTCCCTCGAAGAAACTAACGAAGGTATCCCTCACCCTCTTCGCCGGCCACTCCATCGCCTCAGCCGCCACCGGAACCTCCTTCGTCATGGAAGGTCTTATTCCAAAAACCCTAACCGCGGCCGAGAAACGTCGAACTGGCGGGAGAAGGACGGAGATCATGCCTTTATCTCGAGCATTGCCGTTCCAGTTGGCACACGTGTGAAGAACGCACGTAGCAGTGCGGTCAGCCAATTATGCGAACATTTTTTTTGATAACAAGCCTGGCTGCTTCCAGCAAACCCTACTAGCGTTGGGAAAATGTTTGGGTCCAGGGCTCCGCGAACTTCGGCTCCCAATCAGCACGCCACATCAGTGGAGGCCTCCACTCCAGTGCTAATACGGTGGGTACTGATCGGTGGGGCTAAAATTCAAAAGACCGCATTCCCTGTTTAGTGCGAGACTTAAAATCAAAGTTAAAATAATACTAATTTAAAAATAATAATAATAATTATTATTTTTTTAATTATTATACATAAATTTTAATATAAAAAATATAATTTAATTTCACATACTTAATAATTTTTAATAAAAATATTAATTTTATTCACATCCTATATCAAAATACTCGATTCGAATATTTTGATCTAAGATATGAAATAAGTTAATATTTTTTTATCAAAAATTATTGAGCATGCGAAGTAAAGTAATATTTTTTTATATTAAAATTTATATAGAATAATTAAAAAAATTATTTATTATTATTATTATTGTTGTTTTTTAAACTAGTACTATTTTGGTCCTGATTTTGGATCTTGCGCCAAACAGGGCCTCAGACTCAAAAATTACCCATGGAATTTTGAATACATCGCAATTCAAATTTGAATAGAGCTGATTCAAAATTACAATAAAAAAAGTGTTTCTACATATTAAGATTTTGTTATTTACTTATATAGCTCAAGAACTCCCCTGTTTTTCGATATAAATAATTTATTTTTATAGCTCTCTCACCACTTATCATAGAAGCTTGCCAAGAGTCACTCTTTGTACAAGTGATTCTCTTTTCTTGAGACATTATCTATTGATCACTCTCGGCCCTTTTCAGCCATAAGTTATCATGGGCTATGATATTAGGGCTAACTTTCAACAACACAATGTGTTTCAAGGATGAACTAGGAAGAAATTAGTAGACCTGTGATGACCTGTGACCGAAGAGAGCATCATCGAGTAATATCCCAAGAAAAAAAGATCACTAGTGCAAAGATTAACTCTTAGTAAACTTTTAGGCTTGATAATAAGTCGTAAGAAAGGCATAAAAATAAATTATCTCATATCAAAAAGAAATGAGAGTTCTTGAAATGTATAACATAATTCTAATATGTAGAAATATCTTTTGGAATATAACTATAAATCTAGTGATGAGAACTCCGCAATTAAATGTATTTTGAGTTGTGGATAATATTAGAATGTGTGATATTTCTAAAAAATACTCAAATCACAACTCCATAATGCTAAAAACAAATAATATCTTTACATGTAGAACACAGAATGCTACATCTTAATTCTACTAGATAAAATTTACTACATAAATTTTTTATTTTCATTACACTCTATCAAATGCTTCTCATTTAATTTCAAATATACAATATTATTATTTATAATTTCTTATCATTTTTTTCTTAAAGGTGCCTTTATCTCTTTTATTTCTATAAGTTTAATTAAAATTTTAAAAACAATAGTTTCCATATAAAATACCCAAACTAGGAGATATATCTCAAAGATGAAAAATGCATCAAAAACACTAACAAAGGGTAGGTTGGTTAGGTAAATAACTCATTTGGATGAGTTAAGAAGGTCAAGTAACTTAAGCCCATTAACCATTCAAATGGGCTCAGAGAATTACAGGGAGAAGGGAGAGGAAAAAAGGGATTATTTAACAGTCCAAGAGCTTAAATTAATGTCACCCATACAAAAGAAACTACTCCTTAAGATAACGCAAGAAAGTAGCTTAAAATATTGAAGAAAAAAAAAAGACAAATTAAATCAAACTTTTGGAATCATAACTAGTTATAATGGAATAGAACAGTGAAGACCATGCAACCTAGAGGAGCACAGAATACAAGTTTGACAGCCTTTCGCACATTTAAGTGTTGTATAAATTGCACAGGAGCTCCTGAGGTTAGAATGACACTGCAAATAAGTCTTATATTTTGAAAAGCCTAGATTTAAGTCCTCGATTTTGTGTTTGTGATGCAGTTTGATCCCACGTCTGAAATTGCTGGCTTTTTACTATTTTATCCACAGATTTTTTACCCATTCTTCACATTATTCTAAAACATTTCGAGAGCGTTATAAGGACATTTTGGTTCATATAAATATGACTAACAGTCAAATTTAACCATTACTGTCTAATTGGACCACCCAAAAAAATGATATTTAAACTAAAGGACCAAATGACAGCGCAAACACAAACTCGGAAACCCAAATCTAAAATTTTCAAAACGTGAGACCTGTTTGCAATGCCATTCCAATATCAGGGGCCCTTGTGCAATTTACCCTATTATCTAATTTAAAAAAAATTTGTCACATATTATCTTTACTTTTATTATTATTCTAATTTTAGCAATGATAATGAAAGCAGGTGTCACACCCTCATTTTCAAGGACAAATTATTCATAAAATAAGGGGTGACTTACGATTAAAAATATAGAACAGATTATAAGAAAAATGTATCTTTATTAATCTGAGAACAGAATTACATAACTTCAGTTACTAAAAATACAAGGAGATAATGTAAATATACTGAGAGATAAGAGAGGATATCAGTGGGTCCATACGGGATATAGGGAAACATCATCCCTGGGAAAATCTTCTTCTGGCGACAGATTATTTACCTGAAAGACGACAGTCAGTCACACAGACCGAGTAAACGACCTCTACCTTACAATAGACCAGGTGAAGTCATATAGCTCAATTTATTAACAGGCCAGGTTATCATATTATCATATAATTTATTATGTTTCATGCTATGCAAGTATAATAATTTTTATATTAAAAATGATCAGAATCAGCAGATATACGTCACTAGTGTGACAACGGTAGTAGTAGATACGTCACTATTGTGACATCGGAATAACAGAATGAAGGTACGTCACCAGTGTGACATCAGAGTAACAGGATGCAGGTACCCCCACATGACGCCACGCGTCCAGAAGTTGGTTCGTCAACCACCGGGATCCCAGCACATCATAATATCATATATCTCAGGATACATGGGTCCAGTGTACCCATTATAATATCTTGACATAAAGCCCAACAGAATATCGACATAAAGCCATGCAGAAAATGCAGAATATAGCTTACAAAATATAATTGATATTATTTTGTATATTAGCTATTTTAATTTAATAATCACAATGTCCTAGGTTCAGTGAAAATTATTTATCTGAACGAGAGACGGTAAAAGTTTGCTAGTGGATGACGTATTCCCTGATTAAGTTCAATATGATTAATCGCTATTGGGCTTAAAAATTAAAAATATTGACTTAAGTTACTTAGGTTAATTAAGTCAGACAAGCCAAGTAGATCAAAACTGATCAATATAGGCCAAACTAGTTCAAATGGGTCAAACTAGGTCAGCTTGGGTCAAAACTGAATCATTTCAGATTAATGAGTCAAATGAGTTAAACAAGTCAAATCGGGTCAGCCGGATTAACTCAGGTCAAACGAGTTAACTCATGTCAAATAGGTTAACTTGAGTCAAATGGGTCAACTCATTTTTTAACGGGTCGACACAAGTCATCTTGGGTCAAATGGGTTAACTTGGTTTTAAATCGATCGACACAGATTTATCGAGTTTGATATGAGTTAAGTGGGTTGACATAAGTTAAACAAGTTTATCACCAGTTAAACTAATCAAATTTGATCGACAAAAAAATCGCTGAATGTACTTTAAACTTAGTGAGACCAGAATTCTTACCTCTGCTAGCAGAGTCTCGCCGCTGGAGGAGAATCGTACCAAGATGGGCTAAAGACACAGAAGTGAACTGAAGGCTGTGGATTCTACCTGAGAGCTCTGGGGCCTAATTATAGGGAGATGTGAACTTATTAGGGCGAGACCGTTGGTGATTGGAGATGTGAATTTAATAGGGCGGAACTGTTGGTGGGTGAGAAGATGGGAGGAAGGCAGATGTCGCAGTATTTTATTTTAGGTTTTTTTTTAACGGGTAAATTATGGCACTCTGTATATTTTGCTCACACGCATTGCGTGAGGTGAACTTTGTACGCTTTATAGTTAGTTTATTATTAATACTGCAACCTTGGGCGACTCTCAAGAAATACAATTAATTGGTGAAATTGAGTTCACAGACCTCAAATTTCAGGAACAAGGAGCTGCTGTTGAATGATAACCCAACAATTAGGAACCAATATAATCAAAAAGATATGAAGACCAAGGGAAGAAATCAAAGAAAAATTTAGATTCTGTGCAATCAACTATTAACTATAACTAGCTATCAAAAAAAATATATATGAACTATAACTAGATCAAGATAGCATCACAATAATCCAAGAGCATAAGGATCCAAAATCCAGTAACTTGATATTCATGGGAAAAAGCTAAACAGTGATACAGAAACAGTATTTCAATAATCAGATTGCAGAATGCTAAATCCTACAAGTACAAAAAAAATTACATTTTGATATTTCTAAAAACAGAATAGCATCCACCCATCACTAATAGCCTCTGTAATATATTGAAATTGAAGAAGAATGCATCCACAAATAAATACACCTTGAAAAAAAAGAGCACCAGATAGACAGCACCTGGCTTCTGGGCGGCTCCCATGCATCGGGAAACTCAAGCATGCTAGAATGGCATGCGACCAGCAAGCCTACTTTCAGAGATCCTCCTATCTATGGCTGCATCAACTGAGTTCATCTGGAAACATTGGGAGAAGCATTAGAGTAGAACAGTAACAAGAGTTGGTTCACTACTAAGTCACATTGAAAGTAGGTTGCTATTCTATTAGAGCATGGAGGTATAACAAACTTGCTGGCTGAATTAAAAAGCTGACCTGTAAAAAGTCTGGTCCCACACTGATCAAAAAATTAGATAACAAAGAAATGCTATCTAAGGATTGGCAAAAGCCTGCCAGAATACAAATCTTCTGCCCAAAATTCCCCTTGCTTGTTAAGCAGCTAAGGGTGAAGCTAAAACTAAAATAAGATTACAGAAATGGAAACAAATACATACACATTTTCGCACATGGCGCTGGCCATCAAGAACCTCGTGAGTTGCCACACAATCGTGTTAGATTTATAAAACCAAACTAAAAGTAAGAGGCACATAAATACCTACTTTATTGCACCGGGTACTGGAGGAAATGTGGACTAAAGAACTATCTTTCTCACCAACCACATGACAAGTATAAAATTTTGCTAAAAGTAGTCAAAATTTAGAAGTTCAATTATAGCACATAATCATTTCAAATCCATCAAACCAAACCTGAAAATAGCATCTTATTTACCTACCTCGCCAGCAAACCCAATTCAATCAATAGAGAGAAATGCAGTAATAACTTACCTGGCTAGTTTCATCATGCACCTGATACTTCCCCAATGACATTCTCCGCTCCTCCTACATCACATAGGTATATTTAGGGATTAACTATAGGATAATTACTTATGTCACCCTCAAAGTTTGAATATTTACATCTATCACCTCCAACTTAAATGAATAACTATATATCATCCCCAAAATTTACATCTATTACCCCTTAAAAGTTGTATTGAATACAGTTAACACCCTATATTTCGGAGTGACATGTAAATATTTATCTTTGGGGATTGAACGAGTAATAAAGGCAACTTTCAGGGTGACATATAAATACTTCTTAATTATATACTGATTATCATGAAAATATTGACATTTAAAAGACATAAAAGCTCGCAGAACTAACCATGGACATGGCCTCATCATCCCAAACCAAGTACACTTCACTAGTAGCTACTTGGGAACCTGGAGCTTTGTTTGATATCACAGGTGGGGGGCCGATGGAAGGGCCACTGGTGTTAGGACCAGATGCATACATATGAGAATTGTTGTAAGATGCCAAACCTCCTAAAACAAGAAAAAGAAAAGGTTGAATGATGGTACTAGGCATAAATACCGAATAACAGGTGAAAAAAGAAATAAATCATCCAATAATTGTTTCCCACGTGAAATTTGAAATACTTTTTTACTGGTATACCATCTCTACAAGTATAATTTACACACACCACCTAAATCTTAAATATTACTAATAACATCCCATAATTCAAATGTAGAAGTATTGTTCACTTTGGCTTCTAAGAACCGCATGACTTGAGTACTTTCCAAGAAATCACCCATTCTAGTAATACTCCAACTCAAGTACACTCGACCATAAAGTTTTCCATTATTAGCTCATAATTTTACCCCAAAAAGCACATCTACTATTTGGGATCACATATTTACTTATACAACTCAAGAACTATCCTCTTCTTTCCGATGTAGGACGAATCATTTCTGTGCCCCTTCACCTAAAAGTCTGCCAATAGCCGCTCCTTATTCGAGTGATTCTAATTCACTCATATGGACATCACACCGATAATCACTCCTTGCCCTCTTCGGTTTAAGTCGTCACATTACTTGTATACCACTTTTTAATCTCTTATTTTTTAAAAATTATAATTTCTTATATACTACCATCTAACTATAGTAATTACTAATATACCATCTTTTTCCATCGCACTGCCAAATCTTCAACAATACATGCATACTAATTTTTTACTTAAAGAGATAATGTAGTAATATTTATACTTCAGGTGGATACATGTCTATTAAATTTTTTTAAATGGAATGTAAGTAATGTTTAAGAATGAATAGTGTGTAAATTGCACTGTTGAAAGTGATATATTAGTAAAACACCAATACATCAATAATAAAGATACAGTTCAAATTACATGAAGTGTGTTAAACTCGGAGCTCAGGACTTTACCCAGCCAAATTACCCATTCCAGAACTCAATTTAAAATTTTCTTGTACATCACTTATATTTTTGATCATGTGTACATCACATATTAACAGAGTGCACAGTACAAGAATAACAATGTCAGTTTGGCTGATCACAAAATACTTAAAATGACGAAATGCTAAAATCCAAGCAAATGTTACATGGATAATAGTGAATTTGAAATCAAAACTAGACAGAAGCTCAACCTTATTGAGCTTCATTTGTGATAATAAAGGGAGTCAATTCCTTGTGGGACTCATTTTTCCACCCCCATTAAACATACAAGGTGATCAATAAATTTACTTAAACTGACGAACAGGTAAAATCCATGCAAATGTCACATGGATCATGCTTTTTCAATTACAGTCCACTTAATCAGTGGAAAAAAATTCACACAAATGGAACTATAATAAAAGATCAAATTATATAAACTTTAGGTATTAAAAAACAGTGCCTATAATGGCCATGCAAAGCATATGCATACAAACAAATAGTAAACGAACCCAGAATTATGCTCATTTCCCTGACAGAAAGAACCGCCTATGACATCAACTGCTAGCATGATCATAGACATCATTTAGGAGGATGAGAAAAAGGCAATTAATAAGACTAGAATAAAAATGATACAGTAAAAGATTCTAAGCACCTAGTATCGCGAATAAAAGCCTCTACAATAATAGATGAAAATCCAACCTCCAATATAAGTTACACATACAATCTACAGGTCACAGAATATTTTCAGTAAACACTGATTTCTTTATACATCAAGATTTAGAATTTAGAAAACTCATTTGCATGTATTAGATTATTAGTAGTAAATCGATTTATGTCTATTTTAGACACCATAGATTCAAAAATAGTAGACCTAAAAGAATCAGTTCCAATAGGATTCAGTTAGCACAAATCAAAAGTAGATAAAAAACAAGAATTTCGGCCAAAAGGGGAACTTTACTTCAACTGAAATATCAATCAATTGATGCTGATGAAATTCATCTGCTGGGCTGATGGGAGGCACTAACAAATGTAAATGCGGCTTAGGTGTTTATGCAAAGAGGAATGCATTAAATGGACCTAAAGTGCAATAATTCATACAATGAAATGTCCAAATTCGAAAACATGAAATTATGTCATAGCCTACTAAATTGAGGATATTAAATTTAAGTCAACCTTAATTATAACGGGTTGCCTACTCATGTGACATTTCATGGAATTTCTAAGAAATTTGAAAATGCTCCCCAAATAAATCTGGAAACTTATGCAAATTAGGTAAGACATCTATCAAATTACTAAGAAGGATTAGCTAGCATGCATTAAATGTTGAATACCTGAGACATGTGGAGCGATCTTACGAACTACGTGATGCAATAGCAAAAATATAAAGAGATTTTTATACACATGCTACATAAATCTTCCTATATTACACCACACACTTCCTCTTCACAAAAATCAACTACTCCATAAAGTAAATTTTGTGAAGAAAATGTATAATGCAATATAAAAAGATTTGTGTGACATATATGTAAATGTCCCAAATATGAAACCATCAGCAACTGTAGAATTTCAGGTTCAGAAATTGAACCAAAAACCCGTAATTAAACTAGTTTTTATCTTAACTTCAAGTGCATTCCATCATTGACAGAAACAAACAAGACTCAAGGAATTGAAACAGAGAATCCCTAAAACTAGAGAACAGCAATAGGGTTAAATTCAACTGGGAATAAGCAAGAGAAATCAGAAATAACATGAACTTAAGAATCCCTAAAACTAGAAGAACCTCAAGCCTCTATGCAGCTCATCCAAATGAAGAAGAAACCCTCCTTTCAACTCAATCAAGTGGAAAACTCAACTCATTCAACAACCATTACCGTTCATCCCAACTGACCTAGAAATTTTATACCCAAGGGTGGAATTGCCCGCAGGTATCATGCTTTATCAGTGGCAAAAAAATGGCATTGGAAGAGGCAGCCATGGGTGAGCCATTGCAGCGAAGGCTTGCGGATGTGAGCAAGTTGAATTAATTTCAATCCAACTCGACTTGAATCACTACCAAAATACCGAGTTGAGCCCTAACTATTTATAGGACAAAAAGTGGGTAATCCCACCGACAAAATAAAATTCTAAAAGTCAAATAACATAAAGTTTGACTACAATCGACTTAAATAAAAATTTGAAAATAAAGTAACTATTATCATATACAATGTCGTAAGATGACCACATCTTCTCTTCGATGCAAAGAGTCAACGCAATTATCACTGAACAAAATTCCCCAACATGGCCACGCAAAAGTGGTAGAGGATCACATGATTTGTGACGAAGCAACATGTGTCAAAAGTAACTTTTTCGAAATCAAGACACCTATGCCCACCAACCTTTTCTTTTTTTGAAATTTCAATTGCAACTTGTATTATAGTATACATTTTAAGATGCTGCAAAGAATATTTTAATTTATGATTATGAAGTCATTAGAGAATAATTCTATTAAAATTTTACAGTTATACCATAATCTCTACAAATAGTCGTTCTACAAGATATAAGAAAACTTCCTTAAATTAATGCATAAAGCAATTATTTACATGTCATTTTCTAAACAATGTCTAAGGTTAGTTTTATGCAATAAATAATAACAACATAATATAAAGTAAAAAGGATTTGCGATCCTAAAATGCAAAACCTTAGCAGCAAATGGCAAGCTAACAAGGCGCAAACACAAAAGTTATGCAACAAGATACAAAGACACGATGGTCAGCAAGTAAATTCCAATTCTAACTTCAAAAGATGAAAAATCTAATCAAAGATGCTTGGAGCAGTACAATTACCTGTTGTCACGACACTGGATCCAGAACTAGCATCAGTCGCAGCTGTAAGGATGGCTGGAGTGCTTGATGAAACAGCTGATGAAAGTGTGCTAGCAAGAAATGACGAGCTTTGTGCAGCAGCACTTGCTGCATTACTGATGGGAAAAAGTGGTTGAGGTAACGGGGGTGCCGAAGAAGGCACCCCTGGTGGAGCAGCTTGTAAGGACGGTTGAATTACAGGAGCAGCAGAAGTCAATGGAGCTGACACATTCTGAACAGGAAAAAGTGGCTGTTGTGCCAGACCAGTAGCAGAAGGAACCACCAGGGTCGCTGGATTTGGTGGAAACCAAGGCTGGGGCTGAGGTTGCGCAGGCCAACTTGGAGGATGCATTGGAAGTACTGCTGGGTTATACCTGGCCCAGAAAACAAAAATGATATGAAAACTGAACTAAACTGCAGCAAAAAATTGGATGGGACTGACTGGTTTATAGAACATTTTAGTCATGCCTCGGCCAAAATGGCCACATCATTTCATACAAAAATAATAATAATTAAATTTTTTAATAACATCCTACACGAATTCCAATACAAAAAATCCACTTTATCTCATGTTCTACTACAACTGTCAACTTTATTTCAGATTCTATACAACGTTTAATACAATTTATTTCACATCATGCACACATTTCAAAGATAAGCCCAAAATTTCCAAGGCATGGTAACATAACTCATAACGGGAGCGGCTACTTCGTGCGAGTTCGTGTAGGCGCGGGCAGCTTGCACTCACTTGGATTGCTCATGCGAGCTTGCTGCAGAACATGTGCAGACCAAAGTGAGGCCGTTGATGTCGACGAATAATTTAGGCAAACAAAGGTAGATCATGAGAGGGGAACATAGGTGAGGGGCGAAAAGACGATGTGAGAATTCTTTTTTTTAATAAAAATTAAGGATAACTAGGCTCTTTAAGGATTGTTACCTAAGGTTATCCTCACCCTTTCCTTTATCGGAATATCGACCTCTTAATCCAGATCTAAACTTTGAGAACACTCGGATATAATTTCATTCATAAAATGCAACTATCATCACTGCATTTACTCTTTTGCCAAATTGATATATACAGCACAAAAATTTGGTATTTAACTAAGAGCTAGACATGATATAAGCTTTATAAAAAAAAAAAACATGATATAAGCAAAATGAACTACTTTAAAAATAGGACGTACAAATGTAAGAAATCTACATACACTGGTGGAATAGCCCCATACGTTTGGGGAGGGAACCCAATACCCAATGGCCTTGGCATGACGCCTGTCACAAACCCAGTAGAAGGGACCTCAATTTTGGGTATCTTCAGCGAGGGATCTTCTTCTGCATAAAATTTACTCATCACTAATCTATGGGACATCAAATCATGCTAAACTTTTAAATATACACCATGCACAATAAATTCCCAGGTCAAAAATATGGCTATAAAAAGCAGTACAAGCAAATGCTAGGTACGGTTTGGCAAATGAATGATACTAAAGCACACCACCCAAAACAGAAAAAGAAACAAACTACATGACAATGGACAAAAAAAAAATACAGATAGGAAGCAGACATTTCAGCCATTTTATTGTACATACCATTGACGATAATTTGAATGTCAAATGTTAAAGTCAAACAACAAAAGTAGAAGTGCAATGTACCATGCAACCATGCACAACTTATAGTCAAAAAATGAACACAGTTTCAAAACTGAATGAAGCACTGCCAACAAATATATGATTTGGTGTTAACCACTCAATGACTAAAAACGAATAAAGATAGGAAGCAGACATTTCAGCCATTTTATTGTACATACCATTGACAATAATTTGAATGTCAAATGTTAAAGTCAAACAACAAAAGTAGAAGTGCAATGTACCATGCAACCATGCACAACTTATAGTCAAAAAATGAACACAGTTTCAAAACTGAATGAAGCACTGCCAACAAATATATGATTTGGTGTTAACCACTCAATGACTAACTGGAATTCTTTAGCTCTAAAACAAAATTCTTTGGGCACAAGATAATTATCACAATTTCAAAAACATATTTTTCATGCATACCATAAAGGTTACCAAGTCCTAGTTCCAATCAAGAAGTAGTCTACTGTAAAAAATGAAATGAAAGTCAGGTGATTTAAACCAGAACTCTAGAATCATGAACTTCTCCCCAGATCCAGCAAACATCGCTAGTGAAGGCACCAAGAACGCCCACTATGGACAAGTCTAACAGCAACAATCCAAAGTTGATTGAGTTACGGTTACATGATAGCTTGATAAACTTGAATTTCATTCTACTTTAAGTGGTTTGTATTGTGCTTGTATTTTAAGGGTATTTTTAATCAGATTTACTGAATTTGTGTGATGCAGTCTCCTGTTAATAGCAGTGATATTCTAGATGAACTCACCTTTGGTAGGTTGTATACCATTAATCACATAAGGAAAAAAAATGCACATAACCAATAGACTGATTAAACATAACTTTAACACGGAAAACAGTAGGATAATATCTACATAACCACCAGAAAACCAGGATATAACCAATAGTGCTTGAAAATACGTCCAATTCATACAAGTCAAAAAGTCCAAAAATAATTTTTTTAAAAATTATCTAAATTTGACCAACAAGGCATGACCGAGGCCATGAAACCAGGAAAAAAAAAGAACAGAATATTTTAGTAAGATGAACAAACACAGGCAGCAGAATTCAACTAAAGTTTATAGAGTTCAATGTGGTTGAATAATTAGTTATGTACAAAAAAGAATTATAAGTCAACGGAAGCAATGTTCTTGAGTTACCAAGAGTCAACATTATGCGTAGATAATGTTACAGAAAAAGGGTGGACTATCAAGAAGAATTGCAATAACGATCAAAGCATAATTTTAGACAAATAATCACAATTAGGGCCTATTTGGTACCTACATCATTTTAGTTATGATAAAAACCAAAATAATCCATTCATCATAAAAAATTAAAAAATAATATTACATTAAATTTTATCACATATTACACAAATTTAATATTAAAAAAACTACTTTATTTCATATCTTACATTATTTTCAATACAATAATTAACTTTATTTCACATCCTACACAATTTTTAACATAGCTAACTAAATTTATACCTCACCATCCACATATCTCGAGGGAAGCCTACAATTTTCATGGTATGACCAGAGTACAGGACCAAATAAATAAATAACCTCAATAATGAACAAGATGCAAATACTAATGATTAAAATCCTAATAAAAAAATCAGAGTACCTTCTCCATAGTGTGCTGCTAAAATGTCCGATGGGATTCCTTGCATCCCAAATATTTCAATTTCAGTCGATTCTCTGCCAGGCTTAGCATTAGGAACTCTGGAAATACAAAATATGAATATATATTGTTAAATAACATATTCAAAAAGTCCGATTGTATATACAAATAGCAAGGTTAGAAAATAAGGTGCACACAGATATTTGTTGAAGATAACTTTAAAGCTTGAATTATAATCAATCAACCACCTAATAAAAGCTAAACATACAGACTTACAGGTGGCAGAACATTTAAGAATCCAAAAGGCAGGGAACTCAAAATTTCCAGAACTTATGTATTATAATCAATGAGTGCACAGTTAAAGATGCATGATTTTACTCCAAAAACAGACTGAAAATTAGATTAGTATTTTAAAAACAAAAAGAGGGAAAAATAACCAAAATTGTAACAGATGCATGCCACATTCTTGAATAAACCAAATAAAAATTGCAGATAGATGCCAGTTGTCAATGAAGCATCAGTTATGCTATGTGTCCATAGAAATAAAAGTGAAGCAATGTTCTCAGTCAAGACCAAATGTTGGACCAGTAGAAACTAGAGAAGTATGACTTGCCAGACAAAATGGTACAAAAACATTTAAGAGGCCACGGAAGAGCCCAATGCATTGCAGAAATTATCCCAAATATCATAAGTTACTTCTAATCAGGTATCATCAGCCCATTAGAAGATTATCAACAAACAACAAGAACCAGTTACCTTTCAGTCACTCCTTGCCTTATTGAGACATCAAAAGCTATGAAAGGAATCAAACCAATATCTGACTTAAACTTCTTAATTAAATTATGCATTTTGACACATACTTTAGAATGTACATATTTACACATCAGCATTCGCAAGATGCAGGCCAACACAAGTATAGTGACGGGCATACTTGATCTTCTTGATCTTTCAGTAACTTGTTTTTGGCTCATTGATACATCCAAAGCTATGAAAGGAATCAAACAAATATCTATGACTTACACTTCTTAATTAAACTACACATTTTGACACATACTTCATGAAGAATCCACATATTTATACCTCAGCATTCACAAGTTCCAGGCCAACGCAAGCATAGCAATGGCCATGGCCCATACATGATATCCTTGAACTTGAACTGTGATGGTTCTCATAAAAATAGTGTTTAAATCACCTTTTGAATCCTAAACGTCCAAGTGTCAGATCAGTCAAAAGAAGATGATCCAAGAAGTCAACAAGCAGGTCAACATTCATGACAATCTAAGCCTTACCCGAGTTTTCTACTAGTGCAGGCCCCAATTAAATCATGTAATCAGGTGTTAAATCCATTCAAATCGTCTACAAGTTATGGAGGCCCTTATACGAGAAGCGTCAATTGGCCCTCATAGTGAATCATTTTTATCAACCCAATATAGTTCCATTCCTCCCCAGGGGAATTTTCCAAGTCATGGCCATCATACGCAGAAAAGCCACAGCCCTTCAACAACCAAATGCCACTGATAATAACCACCTAAATCACTCCTACTTTAGAGGATCTTAGGGGCATTGTCCCAATCAACTCTAACCCTCTGTTTGGTTGGAGACCATTTTGGTTATGACTATGGTCAAAATAGCCTCCAATTATTTTATTAAAAAAAATTATTTTTTCATCCTCAATGTATAAACTTCAATATAAAAAATTCACTTTATATTATATTCTACATAATTTTTAACACATTACACTTAATTTTTTATTATTATTATTTTAAATAAAATGGTTGCAGACTATTTTGGCCATGGCCTGGCCTCCAACAAACAGGGCGTAAACAAGTATACAAAAGCCATGTGACACTCATCAAGGCGCATGTATGTCTTTATTCTAACAAACTGGCAAAGAAAATGACCTTGCTCTTCTAGCTGTCATGCTACCTCATTCCCACATCCACCCAGCAATTGGCAAAGGAGACACTTCCTCTCTCCCTATTAGCTTAGATCCTTTTAGCTATAAATAAAAGGCTTCATATCCTCTAGAGAGAGAGGGAGAAAGCAATCTTCCCTGATCAAAACCCCTAGTCCAAGAATAGAGACTAGAGAGACACCAGCCTCCTCTTTCTTCTTCTTCCACCTATACTTGTATTTTGCTACAGACTATTCCTGACCTAAGGTTTCAACAAGGAAAGACTGCTCACTCTCTTTGGAGGAGATAGAGACCTTCAAACCTCTCTGTATAGGCAGAAAGGAATCCTGGTTGACAAGCAGAAAGGAAGCATCTCCTCTGCCAACCATCAGGAAAACATGGGAAAGAAGCATCATGACAGCCAAAAGAGCAAGGGCACATTCCTATCTAGTTCATTAAGATAGGCCTACATGTGCCTTATGAGTGTCACGTGGCTTCCATACTAAGACCAAATGGAAAAAAGAAAAGTAATTTGGTTGGCTATCATTAGTGGCATGCAACTGTTGGGCAATTGTAATCTTTCTACATATGATGGCTCGAACTTGGAAAATTCTTGTGGGAAGGAATGGAAAAATGCTAAGCTAATAAAAATGATTCACTATGAAGACACATAAACATTACTTGAGAGCCTAAACAACGCATGGACGACTTTAGTGGATCTAACACTGCATTACATGATTCAATAAGGATCTGCAAGAGTAAAAAACTCTATAAAAGGCTTGGCTTGGCTTGACTGTTGACTGGCTGGTTGACTTCTTTAACAATCGTTTGATTGAACCGATACGTGGACGACCAGGATTTAGAAGGGTCAAAAGTTGCACATTCCTAGCTTATATATCAGCAAACTAGCATCTCTTAAACTTTTGAATCTACTACCTCATTTTCTCTTATCGATGAGAGTACATCTAGGGATTTATTTTCTAGAGAATACGAGTGATGGTGGATCTTTTTGAGAGGTTAAAGAGAAGATGTCCAAGGAATCTATTGAGGCCTCCTCGACAAATAACGCCAAGACAAAAGAGTTGTTCCCAACATGGGGGACGCACCACTTGATCCCACAACTTCAAAGGGAAGGCTCCCGAAATTGGAGAGACCTCTAAGGTTGGCGAGGGAATGCCTTCAAAAACGGAAGTTATCATCCTTCATGATAACAACTCAAGGAAATAATAAAAGGATCTAAATTTATCATAAGTTGCAACAATGTGAAGCCTCTGACACAGTAGCCCAGGGTTGGCTTTATTAAACAAATTCCATAAGCATACAATGCATAATTAAAAATCACAGAAGCGCTGCCCTTGTGATTATAAAACAAACGACACTGCATAGTCAGATTCTCATAACAAAATGGCGGAGGGGAAAGTTTAAGTGAAGAGATGGATGCAATGAAGAACATATTATGCCAAGCATTATGCAGAATAAGAGGAAAATATGGAAAATTTTCACCAGAAAAATGCCACGCAGCAAACCTGATCGATAGCTGAAACCATTACAGACCAATTCAAGAGACCATCGCAGATAACTCCTTAGCCAATTACTAATTACTTCAGAAATTCAATACCACAACACACCCCGAGATCAGACAAAGATTAAGAGCAAGACGAACAGGGAATAAACATAGATTAGGTGGACAGTCTGATCTATACTTAGTGACGTTCTCCTTGTGGACCTGGAGGACATGGATTGCCATGCCGCCGGCGGTGGAAAGTTTCTTGTGGCAGACGTGGCATTTAAAGTGCTTGGCCTTCTGATGCTGGACAAGAATCTTCTCGTCGTCGAACTCGCGGTCGCAGTAGTAGCACCAGACTTTCGAGGGCCTCTTCTTCTTCTTCCCCATGAATACTCCAGCACAATCTAGGGTTTTTCCGCCCTTCTCCTTTTTCTATTTTTTTTACTTCGACGCCGCGAGGCTGAAGAGTTTACAGGGCTTCCCTAGGGTTTCTGCTTCTTCCTCGCAGCAGCGAAGGCTTCTCACCTCGATATATGCAAAGTTAAAAATTTTCTAAATAAACATAATTTCATAAATCAAATATGACCGAAAATTAGTAAAATTTGCACACACTCCTAAAACCTTTTAAGATTATAAAAATTTAATTTTTCGAATAATCTTATATATATAGATAGATAGATATCATTTATAAAATCTGAACTTACATGATATTTTGTAAATCTCAGTATATTTAATATATTTAATTAATATAAGAATCTCCCATTGGTTCTCAATTTCATGTGTTAAATTAGGAGGAGAAAATCTTTCACAAGAAATATTATGAACAAATCATATTTTTAAAATATTTTTATGAAAAATTTTAAAATATTTTTGATAATAAATTTCTATCAATAGTTTTCAAGAAGTTTTTTAACCAAATTTTTTTGACTATCAATTATTTTTTAATAAAATTGTCAAAACTGGCTACTATAGTCTAATCTTTTAGGTCTTCTCCTAATAACTAATAACTATTAATATTCTCAACATCAATATATGCAAGACCTTCACTAAATTATTATTAAAAAAAAAAATTTAAAGCCCTGTTTGATACGAGGGCCAAAATCAAAATTAAAATAGTACTAGTTTAAAAAATAATAATAATAATAATAATAATAATAATAATAAATATATTTTTTTAGATTCTAGTATTTTGGTCTAAGATGTAAATAAAATTGATATTTTTATTGAAAATTATTAAATATAAAAAATAACATAATATTTTTTATATTAGAATTTATATAGAATAATTAAAAAAATTTATTTATTATTTTTTAAACTAGTATTATTTTTATCCTGATTTTAATCCCGCACCAAACTGACCCTCAAGTGCATCTTCAAATAACCTTCCTCACTTTTTCATCTTCACTTTCACTGATTTCTGTTTATTAATATTGTTCACAAGGCATCGATACAAAAGTATTGTAGCAATTATGTTGTAATTTAATCGACAGTTTATTTTTTTAGATAAATTATAAAAGATTATTAATCTAGTAAATAGCTGATTAAGATTAGTGCAACTTTAAAATATTACATTTTACTTATTTTTTAAAAAAAATATTACTTTATATAAAATACATACCTGCTAGTAGCCTATCATGTTTAATTGTAGACTTATTTTTAAATTTACAAGTTTAATAAAAAGTAAAATTATTTTTATATTAAAAAATACAAAAACTTTGAATAAAATTAATTTAAATATTAAATTTTAGATTGAAACAAAATTATTTTAAATTTAAAATTTATAATAAATGTGAAATAAAATTGGGGTTTTACATACAGGATATGAAATTTATACGAAATTACGCATTTCACCATCAATTCGTAAATATTACCACTATCACACCATATTCATTTAAATTTTACGCATTTCACATATTTCATATACTTTATAATATTATATATAAATTAAAATACATAAATTTATTAATATTTAAATTCTAATATATATTTTTATTTTTTACTGTAAACACATCAATTTTCTTTCTTCAATTAAAAATTATAATCATATGAATTTAAATTCAACACCCTAATTAAAAATTTTAAATAGGATAAATAAATTAAAATATATAAATTCATAAATATTTAAATTATTATTTATATAAATTAATTTATTTATAGTATTTAATTAATATATTAATAATATAGTTAAGATCAAGGCCAATTTAGAAATGTGAAATTCACCATCAAAGAATATGATGTGAAATATGTGAAATGCATAAAATTTAAATAAATATAGTATGATAGTGATAATATTTATGAATTGATGGTGAAATGCATAATTTCGTGTAAATTTTATGTCCTGTATGTAAAAATCCCAATAAAATTATAAAAATTTATAATAAATTTAAAATATTAATTAAATTTTTTGAGTCATGAATCAACCAAATAGTGGAATTTTGATTTATTCTATTATAGAAGGAGCCATAGTATCGCTTAATGAAATATTAAAGAATAAATAGGAACATATCTATGCAATAATAACAACCAAATTTTAATCCCACTAGGTAAGATCGACTACATAAATCCTTTACTTTCATTGCGCTATATCAATTGCTAAATTCTTATTTAAACTTAAATAATTAAGATCACTCTTTATAATTTCTTACCATGTCTTCTTTAATTTCTCTCTTCCTTTTTGTACATAAACAAAATCCAATAGCTCGATTTTTCCAACTGGAGCTTTAATCGACCTACAATTTATATGTCCAAAAGCGTCATTGTCGGGTCCCAAGTCCCAGATGAAAAACGCGGAGGATTGCGTTAGGCTGTCAACAGCCAGCGTAAAACTTATCGAATCAATTATGACGGTGCACATCTATAAATTACAAAATTGGTAATGTCACATATGTAATTCTAAAAAACAAGAAGCATATGAAATAGAAACTATAGAATCCACTATACACTAATGCTTCAGCTTAACTGCATCGAATCTTGTTTTACACATTGAACAAATCAAAACTGATTTAAGGCCAAAAAAAAAAAGGAACAGATCAAATACTGCAGTAAATGAATGAAGCAGGAAATTCCTCTATTGAAGTAGAAGGATCAGTCAAATTATGCAGGCTGAGATATAGTTCTTCAGAGCTGTACATATTAACTTAGATAATGCTACAACTCCTCTACTTCAATGGAGAATCCACAAGGGCATCTCTTTGTCCTGATGATGCCTTCCTCATCCAAGCTCTGGTGTTCCTTGGGGAATGCATGTTCATGTTCTTCACATGCTGAATGAGCGAAATTTCCATCATTTGCGTTTCTCTCAAGGGTGTGGATTTGGAACTTTTCACTCCGGCGGTTGATTGAGTTGGAATGCGGATCACCCAAGGAACTTAAGATAGAGGAGCCAGCGTACGACGCCTCGAGCTGCTGCCTTGTTATGATTGATGAGAGCAGCTGAAACCACCTTGAAAGAGCATCTTTCTCGTTCTTTGTCCTCTCCTCAAGTTCTCTTCTCTCTTCCTCCTCGGCATATGCCTGCACAAAAAGGAATCATAAAAGAGAATCGTTAAATGGTATACAAATATTCACGAGAAATAACTACAATTTTTAGGGAAGGTCTTTTTACTTGCTCAGCCCCCAAAATAAAATATTTACATATCACCACTTACTCTGAATGCATAATTACGAATCAGACCTCCAACATTAACTCCAACTTATTGCTTCTTTAACCCAATAAAACGGGAGTTGATTGCAAATATGCATTCAGAGTTTGGGATTAAAAAGTAAAAAAAAAAAAAGATATCTTTTTAAGGGTAACACATGTAATTCCCCCAATTTACAATCTCTCCTGCAAGGATTGGTTTGGACATCGACATGTTGGTTAGAATGTTGCTTTGTAATATACTGTGGATTTTAAGAAATCATTTGAAAAAGGGATAACAACAAGGACACTCCTAGAATTTTAAAAAATTACATATTCAACCCTCAATAATTCTCTACATGTCTTCCATGAATGCCTGGAATTTAAACGACCAGCACCATTAAAGGACTAGGATCATCTTAGCCAATTTCACCTCTAACCATCATTTTATCTTTATTGCAAATAAATTCCACTACTTTTCAAACACCACAAATCAACATTCACGTTGATTTGTTGCATTTTAAGAATTTCAGGGATTGTGTGTAATTGGCTAAGATTTTAAAGACACGAATGTGGGGGTTTTGCTTGTGATTGGCTAACGTTTCAAAGACTTGAATGTAACTCACCAAACATCAAATGGAGTGTATTTTAACCCAACTAGGTTTTAGCTCTTAAATTAGGATCTGCTAACCAAGGTAACAAGAGAGCTAATTTATGGTGTATATAGAAATTAGTAGGTTTATATGAAATGCAAAAAAGGGGATTAATAAGCATTGGCATTAACAAAAATGAAAAACTGCATGAGGAATTTACCACCATAATTGCATCTCTGAACTCAGCACAGACAACAATTCCTTCATAGACTGGGTACGATCGTCCATTACGGAATTCAAATCCGACCATGGCACGCGCGAAATCAATTTCAAGTCGACTCGCAATGGAGACCAATCTAGGCAGCCTCAGATGCACAGTACCAGGGGGAAGACACTTTTCAGACCAAACATCAACCCTACCATACTCATTCTAAAATAGAAGCAAATGTCAAAGTATACTCAATCTACATGGAAGCAAATGTCAAACTAAGCAAAATGATTGTGCAGGCATAAGAAAAATGAACTAAATTGCATACATAGATATATCAAATCTGCCAAATCAGATGTAGCATCAAACAGCTAAATTCTCAATAGTTATGTGTTTTTTTTTGTACAGGTTAACTTTAACAAGATTAAAGTTAATCTTGGATGAAGAAATTTGTTTATAAAAAGTAATGTATGATGTGAAGTTATTATATTGGAATGTGTAAAGAATGTGAAAAAAGTAATTCATTATTTTGATATGCGCATGTGAAATAAAGCTAATGTTTTTATTTTGAAATATATATATAATGTGAAATATAATTAATATTTAATATTGATATTTGTATGAGATGTGATATGTCTGACTAAAGTTAACCAATGTAAACTTTAACCTGACTAAAACATACGCAAAAGATAAACCTAACATCAAGGGACAATAACATGTCTCCAAAAATCAACTTCCATTTAAAATTTGTTATCCAACATGACGTAAACAATAGTTAAAATATAGAGGATGGAAAGCAGACTCAACTGACAAGCTTGGAATTCTTCAGTCATTATCAATATTTCCAAATAGGAAAATATCTTTTGTTAGAGTGCAGAAGAATGCCTAGAGTTTTTGGCATGCAACCAGACTTAATGCAAGTCAATTCTAGCATAAGATCAATCAGTTTTTTGCAATCCTTAATATGCAAGCTAAACTGTAAGCCCACAGCCATAAACAAATAATATCTCACCTTAGGAACAATACCATTTATAGCATGAGGAAGATGAAGTGGTTCCAGTTGCCACCTGCCAAACAGTTCAATAGTCTTATCTTCACCTTCAGTACAATCAGGTTCAAATGTTTCACCATTTCCTGCTTTTCTGGGGCGATTCAATATCTGACAAAAAATAACTTTTTTATTGATAGTATTAAAAGCTAAAACCTACTTTGTTTTCATAAATCGATATCCCACCTTCACTGGATTTTCATTTTGTTGAACTTGCAGGCCCTCACGCAGCCATTTCTGTTTCGTCTGTAGTGTCTGAACACATGTTCTAGGATACACAGGATGACCAGAACAAAAACCAAGCACAGGGCCCCTTGGATGGAGTGTTTGATACTTGGTTAGCCATTTTTCAATTGCATAAAGGTGGTGATTTCTATATGCCTAAACAGAAAGAACACGGAAAATGCTTAAATACAACAGCTTGCAGACCAAATTAGTATATTCAATTGCACTTCTGCAGATAAATACCAGTTGATTAGTAGGAAGAGGTTCAGTTAGTGCCCTAGTTTCTAGCTCCATATCCTCAAGAGAACCCCTACTAGAATTATTTGGATGTTTAAGCGGAGATTGATGATCATTTCTGTTGTTCATTTGTTTAGATGCTTCTTCATGAAATCGATCATTTACATGATCAGGGTGATATTGAGAAGGCTCTACAGCTTCAGAACTCCTTTTCTCCATGTTGAAAACGCGTTCCCCAAATGCTTCCAAATGATCCGTATCTCCTGCTGCACCTGATTCCAAATCCTTCAGGGGTCCTAATACTTTGTCCCACCACTGTGAATTGACACGTTGTGAAGAAATCTTATACCATTGCTTGCAATATCTGAAAATATAAAAAAATAGTAGTTTGGTGATAGAGATAATTGGAGCATTAGAAAAGTAAGAACATCAAACAAAATTCCCAAGTATCACTTCGTCTAATTTTCAAACAAACTGAAAGGCTTGAGAGTAAAGAATCTCTTTGCATATGACATTTTATGCAGCCAACCCTGCATGGTTGTTGAGGAATCCAAAAGTAGAATTGCATAATTTACATAGATAAGAAATGAAATGACATGAAATGTCAAATTAAAAGCTTCCTGAAAACACTTCGGCCCCGTTTGTTTGCCCGTTTAAAATTAACCTAGTTTAATTTTAACCAGGCATATCACATAACATATAAAATTTAATATTAAAAATTAACTTTATTTCACATTTTACACACATTACTAAAATAATAACTAACTTATATCACATCCCTCACATATCCCAACATAATAACTAACTTTATATCACATCCCTCACACACCCCAATATAATAACTAACTTTACTTCACATCATTCATAACTTTTAATAAAAAAATATCTCTATTCAAGTTTAATTTTAACCTTGTTAAATTTAATATTACAAACAAACAGGCCTTCGGGTTAATAACAAAAAAGGGTTGATATATAGATAGGAGTTTTATTAAACCAGAGGTGAAACTAACACCCGTCTACAGCTAATCTTGAATTCTTGATTGCACATGAAACTTATAGCCCTCTTTAACCTTTTTTATGCTTCCCTTGAATGCATTTCATAAAAGCAAAAAAGTTTGACCTCATTGGTATCCCACAACCAACTTAGCATAAATTAAACGAACAAACTAAATTAGAAATTTTGACCTGGACGTCTTCTCATCTTACTTACCTATATCCCAACAACAACAAATAAGTGTATTGCTGTAAGCTAATAAAGCAGAAGAAAAGTTCAAAATTTTTCTTGCTGAACTATCAAGAAATGGTAATCTAAATAACTTTTGTTTATGTATGACCTCAAACTTTCACTTTTACTACCACAGAATATGTTATGATCGCAGATGGAATATCTTTAATAAAAAAGGGCAAATCTGCAAGTCCAACAAGCCAATTCGTACTACTGTTAGCAGCATAAATATAAGTGTACTATTGTAAGAGCATGCTAAGTAAAACAAATTATAAAAACAAACCTTCGAGTCACATCTTTAGCACCATTACCAGCAAAAGCAACAGCATATCTTAACGGTCTTCTGCAAGCAGCAGCGGCCGCTTCTACCTTTTCCTCCTTATCAATTAACCCATTAAAAGCATCAATATGCACCCACCTTCCACTCAGTGTTTCTCCATTACAGTAGACTTCTGCCCAATGCAAAGGAGGACCATTCTTTCTTGACCAAACAACACCAGAAGAACTGCCGCAATCAGATGGCAAGGATTCCCCAGTCTTAGTCTTCCTCTTCTTGACTTGGGGAATTGGAATCGACAAATTATCATGCAATTCGTTACTATCTGGGCCCTTTTTACTATCATGTACGGTTGCTGCAGTAGCTGAGAGAGCCATTGCAAGCTGCAGTTCAAACTCTTGATCACCTTTCCGTTTTAATATTTCATTGCATTTGCTGGTACAAACATCAAATTCCTCAGCACTTTTCTTGTTTTCATCATCTGATATGCTAGAAACTTCTAGTCCTTTGAGTAAATTCTTATTCAAGATGGTGTTATTTCCACTATTGGGAAGTTGGCTTCTTGTTGACTTGCTATAAGGTGTAGCTTCGCTTTTGGCACCTGATAGATGAACGAGGTCAAGAGTAGGGATCTGATTAGAATTTGACACAGCAGTAATCGAAGAAGATATCTTCGTATTCAAACGAGTAGTACTGCTCGAAGTTTGAGGGACATCAACATCTCGCTTGAGAGAAGACACATCCAAATTGGAGACATACCTATAAGCAAATAAAACTTTCACGTGATATGCTTCCATGGTGCATATACTTGCAAGCGACTGATTTCTATGAGAAAGTGTTTCAACAATAAAAATTCTTGAGGTATTTGTTAAATAAATTACTAAAATAATATTAACCATTAAATTACATGAAAGAGCTTTTCAAACAAGTGATCCACAAAACCCTTGCGGAAGTAACTTTCCAAAAACCCATGAGGAAGTGATACCTTAGATGGAAATATAAGGTTTCCCCTCTTTGCTCACGTTTCACTTGCTTTCCTTATTTTAATTCTTGGTATGAGCGCAATTATACATTATCTAGTATTCTGACCCCTGTGGGCGATTCATACATGAAAATACAGAATTATTGTAGTGAAATTGCCTTAAGATTTAAAATGCAGGTGAAAAGGCATAATCGACAAACAAGAAATTCAAATTGTCTAACTTGGGCAAAAGTCATATCAGCCACCTCAAGCCCAAAGGAAGTTATACAGTTGGTTCCTTCCTATTTCTCAATCTCAAAGAATGTTATTCATGTCTAGTTGACAAAAATAATTAATTATATGTTTATACGTGCTCATGTGAAAGTGACAGGAACTTTGCAAAACTTAGAAGAAATGAACTATCCATATTCTTTATCATGTTAATAACAAGCTGAAAGGTAGCTTAAACAAATCAAACCTGTTAATTCTCTAGGAACTTCGTAGAACTTGTATTGATTGGTTTTGCATCCTCTACATCATGCCAGTGGATATCATTTAAAAATCATCATTTATAAATTAATAAGCAAGCCAGAACTCAGTGGAGATTTTGCAACATTACCGCAAACGTTTAAAAAATTATGAGGGCATAGTTGTTTCATGTAACTACCATCACAAAATCTAATATTTCTCCCACTCAATTGCATATCTGTAACCAAACATTACATAAAATAAAAGATCCAAATAACCAACCTATGATCAGCTAGAAGAGTTCAGACATAACAAAGGTTGCCAAAAAATATCAAAGCTCAAAACAGGCTTGAATTTGGGCTCAACTCAAGATCGATCAAGTTCCAACAGGTACTATCATACTCGAACATGATCCAATCAACAGCCCCACAAAGCCAAGGCACACACACATACAACCTAAAATCAGTAACAAGAAAAACATCATGGTGATGCTATGCCAGGCCATTAGTCTTAACCAATCCACTACACATGTCCCCTACTTCATCTACGTAAATATGAACATGAATTAAGATTAAGCTTAGACTTTAGATCATATTCATCAAAAACTAATGGAATGCCTAATTACTTAATTACTAAATTAATTGTTAATAGATTATAATTTAAATTACAATACTGAATTTCAACAAGATTATTATCAACTTGTTTAAATGTGGCGACCTTCTTACCCCCAAACCCTAGCCATCGTGCCAGCGCACTTTGAGCGTGGACAGCAATCATGCATGCGACCCCGCCCCACGCCAACCTTCTTCCCGTAGCACCCCCCACCCTCTCACTCCATCCTGCTTTTCAACATTACCCCGCTTTTCAGCGTTACCCCGCCTACAAGTGCCCTTACACATCCTCACATGTCAAGCGCTCATTGCCGGCATCGCCTCTACACACACAATCATGTGTCAGTCCATCCTTCAGACTCAATTTTTGTAACTTGATTTTTTTTAATTAGTAAATTTCTATGATTCGTGCTAGTTTAGATCACAAAATAGTAAAATGTGACTTTACTTAATTAATATTTAATTCTATAATTACGGTTTTGTATGGATTGAAAAATAAAGAGAAAAGGGTTTTATTAAAAAAAATGAAAGGATCCTATTGAAATAAAACACAACATATATGTGATGTATTCTTTATTGCCTGCTACGATCCATTTTAAATAAACTTGTATGTTTGCGAGAACTAAGAAATTAGAGGGTTTATATGCAATTTTATTAATTAGTTTTTGTCTTCTGATTTCTTTCTCTTGCCACATTAAGAGAGAATTGGAAAGAAACTTCCTCTAGGTTTTTCTTCCCCTCATAAAAGTTTACCATTAAATTTCTATTAAAAGATATTGAAGAGAGAATTAAAACCTTTATTCATCTTTTTCACTCTCTTCATATTCTCCTTATTTCTATCTACGACAGAGAGAGAAAAGTGAGAACAATTGAGAAAGAGAGCCACCACCATCATCTTTCTCATCATCTCCTCCATTATTTTCCTCTTCATTTCCCTTTCCTCTTGCTTCTTCCTACTTCCTGGCTGGTCAAGAGAAAAAAATCACCGGCGGTCAATGGCACACACACATCGACTAAGAGAAGAGGTGAATCCTGAAGCATCAAGGAGGCAGTAGGGTGAGGTATCAAATTGCAGAGAGAAAGGGGACAATATCTCTTCCTCCATCTTGCTCATGCTTCACTAGCGAGCAAAGCGAGGCAGGCGGGTCGGAGCTTCACGTCTATTGCATACAAAGGTAGGAGAAGAAGTTTCTAATAGAAGTATAAAAGAATAATATAAATATATATTATATATAGATATAATGTAAAAATATAAAAATATATTGATAAACAGTAATAGAATTTTATATTTTAGTAAATGATGAGGGATATTTTATAATTAGAGAAAGATAAATTAACACGTGAGGAATTTTACAAATCTTGGCTGGTAAATGAATTGACTCGAAATCAAGGTAGGGGAAACCAACCCATTATGATCTGTTTCATGCATGTCTTAGTTTATTTTTATTTCTTTATATGCTTTTGGAAATTTAATAATTTATATGACATTCACAGTTTATATGCTTTTGGTGTACTTGATACTTCAAATCATATAAACTGTGAATGTCATGTTTATGCATGTTTGATTGTCCTGTAAAAATATGATTAATATTATCATATATTTATTAATCTGTGAAACAATATTGATATTATTATTTCCTAAATGCTATTACTAATAATGCCCCTCTACACTGAATAATCCAAACTGTTAAATACATGAAATTACAAACTTTAATTGTAAAGCACTTTGGATGTTGACTATCCTAGCTCGAGCAAACTGTTACTGTTAACTGTACTGAGATGTGGCCACACATGCTAAATTGTTTTTGACGATTTGAGGCTTTCCTATTGCACCAATTGAGTGAGAGTAAAGCCTCAATCGTTATTGTTATTAAAAGGGTATGACAACAGTCTAAAAAGTAATTCCAAAGCCCTAAAACTGAGAAAATGAACAATTAAAGAAAATTTTCAATTATCTGCTTAGCATGCTTCATATATGTTTTACTGCTATCATTGCATATTGAAATATTGTTTGCTTTCATATTGTATTAGTAAAATTTGAATTCGAGAGAACTCACCCCCTATTATTTTTACAGGTTTACCGTAGATTCCACGGGAGGGTGTGTGAAAGGTTTCACCTAACAACTGCTGACTAGACTATTAGGATTTATTATATTTCAATTTTAATATTGAGACACTCTATTTAATATTATGATATTGAGGAACTCTATTTAGTATTATAGATTTTATTCTTATATTTTGAATTGTAATAAGTCTCAACTCTGTGACAAACTAGACATCAAACTTAGTTTAATTTACTTTAATATTACTTAGAAATCTTTTCACATTATAGTGATAGAAGTGATTAGTGTTAACCATTAGTTGCATCCTGCTTAACTGTTGATTCGCTGCTAAAACCTCGTATTAGCAGGCCATGGCGTGACAACGTTTCCCTATAGCTACGCCTTGCTTCACACCCGAATAGCCATGCACGGCCTCTCAATATGCACCTATGCTTTAGTGTGTTACGCTTAAGCTCTATACTATATATGTTCTCTAAACTTCATTGATTTAGGTATAATTTCTTATTTAAATTAAATAATTACTTATTTATTGAATTTCAATTACAATTATCATTTATCTGGATTGTTTGATTTGCTTAATTGTGTGAACCTCAAATTTTTACTGAGTGAATTATTGTTGGTTAATATTTTAAAAGCCATCCAATAAAACTAAAAGCACTTTGCATAAATTTATTTGGTAAAATTCTTATTTACTATCATTTAAATTTATATAAATTTTAAATTAGTTTAATTTGCGGGGCTTGAAATTATCTTGATTTTTTTGCATAATTAAACTAAAAAATATTTGTGTTTATTTGAGATAATTTTATCATTTAAAATTGTAGATTTCAAATTCATATTTGCTTTCATATTTGCTTTCATATTTGCTTTCATATTTGCTTTCATATTTAATATTTGTCTAGCGTGAAATTGATATTATTTTAACTTGTATCACATTAAAAGCATTTTATTCAGGTCTTTATTAGGTTCATTATTGGCTTTTGCTTCACATATCATTATAGGATGCTACATGTCTTGTCAATTCGATTCCAATAACACTAATAATTCATCACATTCCTATTACTTAGAAGCACATTGACGAGATTTAAGATACCATGACAAGAAGTTGCATTTAGTTTTGATGGTACACAAAATCCTATTTTGAACATTATTTTTATAAATTCATATAAATGATGTTGAAAATCGTTGTTGCCTTCATAGATTATCTCCAATTGATTCTTGGAGTGAATTTATCACAATTTTAAGAGAAAAATATATTTCGACAACTTACTTTGAGCGCCTTGTAAATCAATGGGAGAATTTGGTTCAAGGGAAAAAAACAATATGTAAATATATCCTTAGGTTCGAAATGCATCATAAGCAGTAAACTATAACTAATTCTTAACTGGATTGAAAGAGGATATACAAAATAAGTTGTTCTAGCCTCAGTTTAGTACACTAAAAGAAGCTTACCAGATGGCTAAAGATTATGAGATCTCAAAGATCACTAGTATTTCGATATCACAAGGCTCGAGATAATCGTGTCTCCATAAGTGTCATATCTTCTATTACAAAACCTATTGTACATGACTTTACTGCTAATCCTCTTGCGAAGGACTCAATTGAGTGTTGCATAGATACTCTCATGTGTTCTATTAGTCCGCCACTTTCGAGTGAGGACAAATTTGAGTATCTTGTTGTAGTTTTCATGATCAAAGAAAAGAGATCGCATTCTTTACATATTCCCAAACTAATAGAAGAATATGAAAAGAATGAGAATGAAATTGAAGAAAAAATTGAGGAAAAGAACATAGACAAAACTCCTGATCCTAAAGATGAGATTATATCTTCTATTGAAATACCTATGACCAAAAATTTTGAAGAGAATATTGTATTACATGCTATATTATTTGAAGATGATAACAATTTAAAGCATGTTTGTATAGATGATGTGTATGTTATTGAGGAGCATAGTAATTTGAAAGTCAAAGATATAGAACACACTGAGATTATTAGTAGTCCTGATCATGAGGTTCATGATATATCACACTTCTTTGCAGTCTATTGAAAATTTCATTATACTTAAGCCTATTACTTACATGAAACATTCGCTTGAGAAGAAACCACTAAGGAAAACTAAGAATAAGAAAAAAAAGAAGAATAATGTATTGAGCCTAACTAATGGATTCTTATTGAGAAGACAAGATGTTGGTTTGTGAGGCTTGCTAGTTACTTCTAGAGAACCTTGTGCCATCTTTCAAAAACTACCACAGTTATTATTTCATCTATTGTCCTTATACTTATGATCAAACTGAGTCAACAGGTAATTATTAAGTTTTTTGTTTAATGAATCTGCTTGCATTTAGTTTTTTTTATTTTATTTATTGCATATTAGAGAGTTATTTGAGTCAAGTCGATATCTTCTTTCTCATTACATTTATGGCATAAAATAATCAATGAATTCAATAAAATTTATAACATATAAATGCAAGATTTTTCAAAATGATTATGTAATAATTTAAGAAAATTTCAAACTCGTGAAAAAGGCTAATTTAACATTTCATAATCGAAGATGCCATGGATGAACAGAGATTGATACAGATGATATTTATTTTATTTTATTATTTAGAGAGTTTGTAATGGATTTAAATTAGCCAAATCTATTTTATTTATTTAGTCTCACTTGCTTATCTTTATTTTAAAATAGGATTAGCATATCTATATACATAGTTTGTATTTAAACATTTGAAGAAGATCTTTGATTAATTAGAATTTGCTTTGTGTTCAATGAACCTTAAAATATGTTAATCTAGAGATTCTAAAAGGGAATGATAGAGGACCTTAAGTGAGAATCCTTAAAACCCTAGTAATTCTTCATTCTCCAAATCCCCATTTTCAATCCTTTGTCGTCATTCCTCCAAACCCTAATTATCTATTCTTCGTTGTCTCGCATCAACTTTTGTATCAAAGCACTTCGTCCTGCATTAATTTTAGTATCAGAGCGTCGCCCCACATCACCTAGTCTTTAAGCAAGGACAATTATCTGATAAAGATCAGCAAATCTGACATCCATAACTACTTACAACTTTGCAATACCAAGCTAATAGGATAATTGTCAACCCCTATGAAGCATAAACTGCTTGCAATCTTGAGTAGATCATGAATAAAATTTAAGGTGAAACAGAACTTGATGGAATCAACTGGTTTCTTTATTTGATAGATTTACAAGTCAGATTTCTATTAATCCTCAAGGATAAATGGTTAATAAAACAGAAAAGATATTTTTACTTTTCAATAGAAATCAATATTAACTGCACAATCAATTTAATAGATATCTGTTGTCTCCAACCTTCCTCTGTTGAGCACATCAAGCAGTTCCACCTCTTATTCTATGTATCCATGTTAGATAATTACCTCCTTCCTTTTTCATCCCTGACAACTTCCATAAAAGTTGTGATTCTCCCTCAACTTCCATAAAAGCTGTGCACCACTTCAACTCTCACTCACTGTCTCCAAACATAAGTAGTGGCATCCACAGCAAAGAGATTAAAAAAACATTTCCGTGAGAAGTTAACTATAGAACTTGCCCAATATTTCCAAATCTGCAAATTGCATATAACTGAGAGAAAATATATGTCAATAAATTGTGGCATTAAAAAGGGTATGCCAAGAATTGTACGAACTAGAGTAATATGACCTTACCTAAGTAGAACTTACACAATTAATCTGGAGATCAAACTAAACAACTTACCCATGAGTTGTGGCATTAAAAAGGGTAACATGACCTTCAATTTAATCCACTAATGCTGTGCTTACTTCACGGAATGGAATAAGGCACAAACTTTTATTACTATGTTTACTTGAATAGAAAGAAAAGATAATTCTTTTGTTTACTTAGCAGAATGGGCTGAATGGCCAAAAATTAAACTAAATTTTATTAATTAAAAATAAATTAAATTTAACTAAATTCCTTAAATGTAAAATTAATTAAACTTTACAACTTAATTAAGATTAAATTAAATTAAAACTACATTGAACTGAATTAATATAAAATTAAATAAAAAATAAAATTTAAATTAAATTTCTAGTTTAATAAAAAGTAAAACAAAATTAAAATTCATATTAAAATAACTTAACTAAAAGTAGAATTAAATTAATTTAAAACTTAAATTAAATTTTATAATTAAAATATCTCAGGAAAACAAATTAAAATTTATAACTAACATAATGAATTAAGTTAAAATTAAACTAAATTAAAATTAGAATATTAGATCTAAATAAAATTTAAAAAATTAATTAAATTAAATTTAAAATAAATTAAAATACCTCCAAAAAAGTATTAAAATAACCATGGTAAAGAGTGTTACTTTATCATTTGAATAAGTATGAGTTTGAAATAATATTTTTATTTCATAAGAAATTGTTATACCATGGATAAAAGCAAAAAACAGCTATTACATGAAATATGAAATAAAATTTTTTTATATAATAGTCATTCTTCCAAGTAAACATGGAAATAGCTTCTAAAATACAAAAATCATTCCACTCAAGTAAACGCACTATAAGTAAAGCCTTTCTCCCTTTGATCAATGACAGTTGAAGACCTTACTCAAGAAACCATCCTAGAGGAAGTACGAAGCTTTCCTCAAGGAAACATCTTGAGGCAATTCAAAGGCCTTCTTCAAGGAGGTTCGAAGAATGTCCTACGAAACTTTCTTTAGGAGATGCAAAACCTCGTAAGATTATCTTTTAGGTGAAAACCTTAAAATTGAAGACTGGACAATCATCCGAAGTACAAGGCCTCGGCTTCAACAAGATTAAGTCAAAAGAAACCTCGAGGAGGGCCAAAGTCAACCACATAACTGAATATCGATATAGCATCTCAAGGTCTCAAGAAAAAAATATATAGTATAAAAAGTTAGGAACCGATTATCTTATATTAATTATTTTTTTGTGATGTTATTTTTGATTTAGAGTGATGATTTAGAATGTGAGCTGATGAAATATGAAAAACAAAATTGTTATAATTCAATAAATGATAGATTTGAGTTGAATTCATGATCTAATAAATTAAATCTAAATTATATATTGATGAATTTACTGAACTATATATATAGAGTAAAAAAATAAGTCATTAATATATAAGTATATATTATCCTAATTATATTAAAAAATGATATTTATATATGTGCCGAATAATTTGATTATTTACATTATATCCACCACTTTCTCCTCCATATTCACCCCATCACATTCGAGTACAGAAGATAAATGTAGATTTGGATAGATTACTATACGAATTAAAATAGTATTTAGCATTCTCAATTAACAGCTCGACCAAAGTCGGAGAATGCTGACTTTCACGGAGCTCTCATCCTGACCGAAGGCCTCGAGGACAGACCGCAACAAACTCGCAATTGCCAAGAAAAGGCATGGAGATTGACTCGACAACAATGTACAGAAGTGTTGGGTACCAACACTAAAAGGAGGCAGTTGGAAAAGGCACAATGGGCAGATGCAAGTACTCTAGGAATTGCATGGTATTCTAGAATGTATTCATTGTCTATAAAAGATTCTGTAACTTGATTAAGTGAAAATAGTAGGCTTTGTGCCTTTTTTCCATTCTTCTTCCTCCTGCCAGCATGAAAACAACAAGAGAAAGATAGAGAACCCCCTTCTCGTCAATTACGCCAAAGAGAGATTTCCTTGCCTTCATGTATTCGCCAAAGCAAGATCCCCAAAGGTCAAAACCTCAGCGTCTCCGGTCTCCCACAAGGAAATTGTGAATCAACAACACCATGATTAACAAGAAAATTAACATCTATCAACATAACACCATCAGCTTGATCAGCTTTATTTCATGAGCAAGTAACAAATAGAATCTATGATATACAAGATGATCCCATAGCATGGAAAGTCAGTCACGTGGACAACTTGACTCAAGCCAAAAAAAGAATGAAATTAATTCACTGCAAGTAGAATTGTCCCCCAAAAATCTGTATTCAGCAGCGCTTTTCTTTTAAGTGACTCAGACTTAAATTGCCAAAAAGGTCAGTATTCTAGTCCTTCACAAAAAGGTCAAGTTCTAAGTTGAAAACAGATTTGACCACTATTACCCAAGACATCAAATATTCAACCAACATGTTTTCTATCTACCCAGCAGCCTGGCAATTTTGTTGAAATAGGCAATTCGCAGTCCCAATTAGTTTGGAATTAAGGCTCGTTTAATATTAGGAATTCTGCACTGCCAAACAAACAAACAAAACTGTATTGCCATTCTAAACATCTGTTCCTCAAATAGAATATCACAAAAATTAGGCAAATATACAAGATGCTCAATAATAATCCTCACCTAGACGTTAAATTGAGAGCTCTGAACAATGCCACCGACAAAGCAGCTACCTACATCAACATCATCCAATAGAGTATGTAATTAATGCTCCCAAGTTGAGGAATAAGTTCCCAAAAAAAAAGTCAGGATTATGCATGATCATGCTAAAAGGAAAAGGTCAATCTGTTGAGCTTCAAACCAACAAATAAACCCAAATTTACTAAATGTAATAGGTATAGTAGAGGTTTGATAGTTACTGCAGTCAGTAAGAAATTCAGTTTACATCATTGTAAATTTTCACAATAGACAGAAGTATTTGCTTAGCATGCACTAGGAGGTAGATTATGCAACCACAGGTAACATCTGATGAGAAATGAATGATGAAGACAACAATTATTTCAGGACAATTCAAATAATGAAGATGTTGACAATAATGAAAAATAAAGTTAGACAAAGGACACCATATACGGTTGGGAGAAAACCACATTCCAAGATAAGTAAAACAGCTGCATCAGCTATTGAGACTTCAAACAAAACATAATATCTTCTGTGACATAAACACATCCAACATGACCAATTGACCATAAATTTGTTCCAGCAGATCCTTGCTAATCAAACTCCGGGTTGTGGGACATATTTGGAACTATATACTACATGTTTCTGACTGGAAGTAGTAAAATAAAAGGCAACCACATTTTCTGTCAAACAATCATAGGCTATTCTCGTACGCATTTCTGTAGTTGTAAGAGAACATGTACACACAGTTATCCACAGCTAAAATAATCATGGTATCTAATAAGGGCTTGCTTATCCTGCATATAACATTTATAACCTGGCCAAACCAAATTTAATAACTAGTTATCATCACTACTCAGTGTAACTTTGATCGTAGGCTTCTTAACCATAAAGAATCATTAACACAATCTTAAGCCTACTTGAAATAAGTTCTACTTAATAAAATTCACACTTACACTGCGAGTTGAGTGCATAAATTGCGAATTGATCATTTGAGTATAAAGTCAAAAATAAGGACCTCACAACAGGTTGCTAAACCTATAACTGCAAGCAACTAACATGCACAATCAGGTAATCCTAAATCCTAAAATATTAAACCTTACTTGAGTACACGCCCCTTTGCACTCCCAAGTGATTGAGTTCCTTAAGGAATAAATCTTTATGCTCAATCATAGATCAAAAGTAGAGAATCAACAGTGAATGCACTAAATCATAGGGTCCCACTTGTTGTCTACGATGAACATCGAGGTTGTTAGGTTCAACAAGCTCAAGGAGAACTATGAAGATTATCCTGACTCGGGGACTATCAACACGACTCCTTATGCTAGCCCTTCTGGTGAATACTCAAATTATTTGTTACATTATAGATATTTTTTTCCAGATCATAGATTATGTGTACCCCGTCAGACTTCCTGGTTTGGGAAATTCATATTGGTGGTTTGGCTAACCACTTTTGGCAAAACAAGAACATTAAAGCAATCAAAAGTTGGTTCTATTCATAGAGTTAGAAAAGCAATGTAGCTCGGATTTTAGCCTAGTGTAGAACTTATGTTGTTGCAAAATAGGACAAGCAAAATACTGGGTCATTAACACCTTTGCCAATTCCTAATTATCCTTAACAAACTCTGTGCATCAGTTTTATCCTTGGGCTACTCAATACAGTTGCCATGCATGATTCCATCAGTATCATAGTTGATAGGTTTTCCAAGTGCTTCATTTCTTACCATGTTCTAAAAAGTCAGACGCATCTAAGATAGCCATAATTTTCTTTGACAGTCCCGTTAAGTTGTGTGGATTTCCTAAGAGTGGTATCGAACGTGAATGCAAAATTCATTAGTTATTTTTTGAAAGCCTCCTGACATCTACTACAATTACACTTAAATTTTTTAATGCTTATCATCTGTAGACAGATGGTTGGACCGAGGAATTTAACAGGAGTCTAGAAAACCAACTTAGGTTTCTTGTGGGAGAGAACTAAAAGAACTAAAATGTGGTCATATCTTGAGGTGAATTTGCATATAATAATTCTGTCAATAAGCACATATACACAAGTCCACCTGAAGTTGTGCATGATCACAAACCTAGGACCTCTACAAACGTCACTGCTCTATCCATACATACTAGAGTATGTGGGCTTACACAACCACCTTTCATGCAATAGGCATTTGCATTAAGAGATTAGTAAAAAGACAAGCATCAACAATGAAGCTTATAAAAAATGACAAAGAACGCATAATTTCCAAGAATGATTATGTAATTATTCAGGTGAGGCTTGAATGAATTTCTTGGGAAGTTGCTAAGGGCCTGTTTGGAGGCAAGGCTATTTTGGACTTTGCACGCGCCGGCCCCAAATCAGTCCGAATCGCGTGAGAAAAAACAGAACTTTCGCGTGCAAAGTCCGAACAGGCCCTTCCGCAGAAGCGATCGCGAGTTTTTTTTTGCGTGCGCTAGGGCTCCTTCCGCCGCCGTCACCTTTTTTTTGCGGCCGTCGCTAGGGCTTCTCCTTCCATGTTCTTCCGCAGCCGTCACCTCCTTCTTCTTCCGCAGCCGTCGCCTCCTTCTTCTTCCGCAGCCGTCGCCTCCTTCTTCTTCCGCAGTCGTCGCTAGGGATTCGTCTCCGTCGCCTCCTTCCTATTTGGCAGCCGTCGTCTTCTTCTTCGCGGCCGTCGCCTTCGTCTACGATTATGAGTTTTGTCCTCTTGTGCGCTAGGGTTTCTTCTTCATTCTTCTTCCGCGGTCGTCGCCTTCTTCCACGACGGCGACTTCTGTGACGAAGCTGCGCTAGGGCTTCGTTGCCTCCGCTCATTTGGTGGTGAGTTCTGTTCTCCTGTGCACTGGGCCATCTTCTTCTTTCTTCTTCTGCGCCCGTAGCCTTGTTCCGCGACGGCGACTTCTGTGACGAATCTGCGCTAGGGCTTCATCTCCTGCGCACATTTGGTGGTGAGTTTTGTTCTCTTGTGCACTGGGCCTTCTTCTTCTTTCTTCTTCTACGTCCGTCGCCTTGTTTCGCAATGGCGAGTATTGTCTGGAAGCTACGCTAGGACTTCTTCCTTCTTCTTCTGCGGCTGTTTGTTAGGCGAAATCTATGAGCAAGAACAGAACAAAAAGTTCTGCAGGTAATTATGACATCGTTAAATTGCATCACTTGTTTGAATTTTTTTTCCATCATATGCACATCTTGTTCTTCCATCATCTTGTTCTTGACCTTATTAATTTTGGTTAATAATAGATTCAAGTTCCATGCAGTAAATACTTGCCCTCGATGTAATTATTCACTATGCAGCACTGAATTGTGTAATGTTGATGTTGTATAATGGTTTGTCAAAAGTTTTTTGCAATTTTGTCTTCTTTTATCACATACATTTCGTGAAGTTTACCAGTACACAGAGTTGCATTGAGTACTTCCTGCATGGAATCTCATAATTTTCTTTTGCTTCACCAATGATGGATGCTAGCGTCTTTCTAGTTGATTCTCAGTATTTCTACAGTGAGTTTGGTTCATAATTTTTTGCTTTTATTTAGAAATTTTAACTCATTTGTTTCTGCTGTCTTGTTCTTTGTCATATTTTCCACTCCATATTATGATTTACTTGATTAGGTCACAAAATTGCTGAACACTAATGTAACAAGCACTTTTCTGGCTTGCATTTCATTGCTTGGAACAGATTGATAATGCAACATCCATCCAGAGAAAGACCTATGCTTTAGCACTTGCTATTACTTTGTCCTTTAATAAGTGCAAGGAGATTAATATCTTCTTATAAATTAACAAGTTTTTATATTAATATCTTCCCTCTTCTTCTGTGGCCAAACAAACAGGCTGTATTTTCAGGATCGGGCGCAACAACTATTTCTTCTTCTACGCACCACCTAGGTTTCTTCTTCCGAGGAGTCGCATTGATTTGTTCTGAGGGCAGGTATCTTTATTCCCTTCACTTCTTAATTTCTGTACAGTGAACGTGAGTTCATTGAATTTTTTCTCCTGTTTTGCTTGCATCTTTGATGAGTTTGGATTTTTATTTTCTGTGAAAGTGACATGCATGCAGGGAGGTTCTTTCATCTACACACCTTATCATTTTTTTTTCTTATTTTTCTTCTTGTAATGTGTTGGATCTGTGGAATGCATATGAAAATTATTATGACCTTCAATTTCGTTTATCGTGCTTGTTTATTTATTAGTAATATATTGGATATCAAATTATTGAAATTTTCTATGATATGAAGTTGTTAATGTAAAATTGTGCACATATGAGATTGATTACCAAAAAGAGATGACTAATGCCTATTATTTTTTTGTTCATGTTAGTTTTGACAATGACCCTTCATCGTAGAAAGAGAAAAATATTTGAGAAAATAATTAAGCCCAAATTCAAAGTGGACATTAATTCGGATTGTGAATCAAGCAACTTCTCCTATATACATGGAGGTCTTTCATATTCTTCACATCACAAAGTTAATTCTTCTCCCACACAAAAGCTGATTACGAATTATTTTCGGCGTAAGTTGCAAAATTATTTCAAAAATTTACAACTCCAGTAGAGTTATATTTTTATTAGGTTATGCATGTGTGATTGTATTTTTTATTTTTTCTACTTGTTTTTACATATTTATTTCTTCTTTTAGATATTAAAAATAATCCATTAAAAATGGATGAGACAACAAATGCAAACATGACCCAAGGTAATGAAGTTGGGTCCGGGTCGAGGCAGAAGAAAAGGACGATGGGTTTGTCCGACTCTGAGTATGACAAACTCGTTGAACTAGTTGAATCTGCATTTGATGAGAAAAAAGTATTGAAGGGTTCTCCTATGACAGTTGAATGGCCAATCATAGTGCAGAAGTTTGCGGATCAACTAGGAAAAGAGAGGCCCTTAAAAATCTTGCAGACTGCATGGAAGAAATTAAAGAAGAAATGGAGAAAATACCATGAGCTACGTCATAAAAGTGGGTTTGGTTGGAATGAGGAGACAAAAATGTTGGAAGCTGAGGATGTGGTTTGGGATAGTGTCATAACGGTAAGAATTTATTTTATAGAACTGATTGAACTATCTTTCATAGAGATTATAATAACATCACGTTCTTTGCTTTAATAGGAAAATAGCAAATATCAAGTTTGCCGCAGAAAATCATTCAAATACTATGACGTCATGACAAAAATTTGTCAAAAAAGCACTGAAGTAGGTCAGAGTGCTCATGTCAGGCGGCGATTACCACATGACTCCCACCAATCAATTGAAGAAATAAAAGTAGAAGAAGAAGAGCAGGATACAACACGTATTGTCAATGATGCCCCAACCTCATTTAATCAAGTGCCTACATCATCGAGTAGTAGTAGAAAAAGAAAAAGATCTGTATCATCTGTAAGCCTTGATAGGTTACAGATTCAAGAGAAATATACGAATGCATGCATTGAGAAAAAGCAACTTCTCTCACGTTCGGACGACAACATGCAGGAATGCATGTAAAAACTCAATAACATTCCAAATATTTCTGCTACTGCAATTATTGCTATGGGAGCATTTGCAGCTTCAAGTGACAACAATAAAATTATGATCCTGAATGTTGAAGGAGTAGTTCTAACCAAGCTGGTTGAATATGTTGTTTCGCAAAATCCAGTGTTTTGTAATGAGCCAGCCTGGAATCCCCCTCCTCAGCCACCTGCAGATTTCAATTAGCCTCGAACATTTTAGATTGTAATCTTTTCTGACATTTGCAGACTTTTCTGATGAAGAACCTATATCGGACAATGATCTATCTGATTAGTTTTGAAATTATGCTAATCAGAATCGCTTTAATTAGTATTTTGTTTTGTTTAATCAGACTATCTTTAATTATTAGTTTTTGGTTTTTGTTTTGATTTTGGTATAAAGTGGTACGGATATTTTGGTGCATGAGGCTCAATTACTATTTCAGATTCATATGGTCGCTTTTGTTTTGGTATAAAATATTTTTGTGACTGTACTTTACCTTTTATTGAACAACCTGACTATGATTATTGTTTTGTTTACAATTGAGCACATTGCTTATGTTGATATTGTGATTGAAATGTTTAAAATATCTCTTTTGTTGTATTTGCTTGTTACAAATATGAATGAGTGGAGAGATTATCTAACTGGCAATGACATAGATCAATCAATTGAAGATGATATAATGGAAACTGTTGCTACTACATCTATTAGAAGACCTATCTACAATCGCAGTTATAGTGGGCATCAATATATACAGGATTTGCTCGGAGGACACCCAGATCGTACTGCTGATAATTTGCGCATGTCAGCACCTACATTCTTGAGATTGAGGGATGAACTTCTTTCAAGAGGACTAATTGAGAATAGTCACAATATCACAGCGGCAGAACAATTAGCCATTTTTTTACGTGTCATTACTCATAGTTGTAGTTTGAGAACTATTGCAGAATTCTTCCAACACTCACTTGAGACTACTAGTCGGTATTTCAATTTAATACTAGATGGATTATTTGGTTTAGAGAGAGAGTATCTCAACATTCCCAATGTTGAATACACAGTAGACTCTTCTTCAGATGCTATCACAACTTCAAATATATTCAAAGTATCAGATTTACGATATACAATATAAAGTATTCGTTATATTTATTTTTTTTGGGTTTAATAACTTTTGCATTTTATAGGATGCAGTAGGAGCTATTGACGGAACACATATTCCGACTATTATTTCCTCAACGATGCATGAGCGTTTCATTAATCGCAAAGGTAGTATGTCCCAGAATGTTATGATGGCTGTCGGCTTTGACAGTATGATTCATTTCGTTGTTGCTGGATGGGGTAGATCTGCCGTTGATAGTACAGTACTGAGATGGGCCCTTGAAAATACAGATTTCTTTGTACCAAATGGTAAATGAAATGAAGTTATTCTATTTATGAATATGTCGTATTGAATTTAATTGTAACATTCATTATATATTGTACAGGAAAGTATTACCTTGTTGATTCTGGGTACGCAAATACAGACAAATTTATTGCACCTTACCGCCGTTGTAATTACCATCTGAGTCACAATCAGACAGAACAATCACGTATTTACAAACGCAAAGAGGAAATATTCAATCATAGACATGCTTTGAAAAGGAACATAGTTGAAAAGACATTTGGAATATTAAAGCAAAAATTTCAAATTTTAGCTCACATGAAACAGTAGGTCCTCTTCTCACTATTGCAATGTGTACTATTTCAGCTGGGAAGATAATTATTTGCAGCATAGGACTACAAATTTTATTAGGTCTGAATATTTTGCAATGTATAACAGGAAAAAGTACAGAAAATATTAATGGCGGTTACAGCTACAATCAACAACTGTGCAAAATGATGATAGTTTCAATGGGAAGCCTGCAATGTGTTTTATTTCAATGGGAAGATAATGATGGCGGTTTTATAAAATTTGCGATGGAGCAAGTCATCAGAGATGGTTTCGTTGAATCTCACTATTTCTTCGTCTCATTTCTTATTTGAAGTTTGTGATCACAATCAAGAGATACAACATTGTAATTTATTTCCTCTTTCATTTCCTATTTGAAGTTTTGTTGTGTTGTATGTTATCCTACAATATGCTTTGTCAACTCAATATGATATTGTACATCGTCAAATGCAATTTTTTGTTTGAAATATCCATGGAATTATGTGGTTGTTGCTGTCTATTTAATTTTTATGTTGCTGTTAAGAATTATATTATTGCTCTGTCTATTTGCTACTGGAGTTGTTATTCTGGTCTAGTTGCTATTCTAATTATGTACAAGAGTTTATAATCATTCTTGCCTTCTGAAAAATAATTGGATCATTTACGAAACAAAATGTTATTTAAATATTTATGCTCTTAATGTATTGCAATAATAGTTTATGTTTATATTATTGATTTGTAAAAGCTGTTATTAGTAATATTTAATACAATTTAAGAAGTATTACAGAAAAAAGTATTTATTTAAACATACATATTCATAAATTTTAAATTATATAAAAAATATTAACTATATATAAGTTTTGTAATTATTAATATAAAAGAAATGAGATTATATATATATATATATATGTAACAATTGAAGTAATAAAATTATAATATTTTTTTATAGAAAAAATTAATTTGAATGAGCTGTTCTTCTCATGAAATCAATAAAAAAAGGGAAGCCTCGAATTAGAAGCAACTTAAAAAAAAAAAAAAAAATCTAGGTGAGCTCAACAACTTGCTTGAATTTGACTCGTAACTTTCCCTAATAAAATCCTGTAGTTTTAGCTTTGGCACCTGCGAGGCATGTAACCAAAAAAAAAATATAAATTTCAACATTTGAAATGGTAAGCTGGGTAAAATTAATAATTTATTCAAATTAGTAACAGAGGACCTATTCTGTAATATTCGAAAAACTGTAAGGACTTTTCAGCAATTTTTTTTAAATATTTTACATTAAATAATAAGTATGCGTTAATTACAGGAAATTTTTAATAATTAATTTTAAAAAATTATGTATATATAACGTCAAGATTGTTATTTAAACTATATTTTAATTTGAGTAATTAATTTTTTCATAAGTTATTTCTATTAGATTTTATTGGTCCACATACCAAACACTAACTTTTTCTAACCTCAAAATCCTAAATTAGGCCAAAAAAAAGTCCAAGGATCAAATTAGTCCTGTCTCCAAACAGGCCCTAAGAAATTACAAGCTCACGACCCAGACACATTTAAAATCTTTTGAAAAATTAAGTCAAATGAGTATGAAATAGATCTACCATGTGATTTTGAGATTAGTGCATCTTTCAATGTTTCCATATCTGGTGACTTATAGAGAACCAACAAAACACCCAACGATCCATTTTAGCCTCTTCCCCAATTGAGAGTGAGCCCACCATTGAATGTCCTCCTATACAGCTCTCTACTAAGAAAGAGTAAATTGAGCAAATTCTCGATGAACTGATAATAGCAACTCGAAATTGAAACACCAAAGGTATTTGACTAGGTGAAGAGGTTAGCCACCATTAAAGGACTCTTGCATAGCCGTGGACAAACTTCAACAACTTGATCCTAATTTACTGGAGAGATACTACAACGAAGTTGATCCCTACTCGATTAGATCAAGTTTTCCCCACCCGAAAAGGGTTAGTGGGGATACTACACCATTAAACCATTGCTTCATGTCAAACAGATTCCACAGCTTACATCCAAGATCACAATAGATGGCATCAATCTAGATGGATGGATAAGCAAGGATAGATTTAGTAAGCCGCAAGGATTGGCTGGTAATAAGGATGATTGAAGATTCCAAACTATTATGACTTTTTATTTTGAGCAGAGATTTTCAAATATGGGTTGATTTTAATTATCGTATACCTATCACTTATTATTTGTTTTAATTTTTGCAATTTGAATTTCAAATGTAATCAATCTATTTAAAGGATCCTAAACTGTAGGAAGAGATAATTCTCAAATGAAATAAACTTTGAGTTTGAGAATAGAGAGTTACATCCTGATCAAAGGACGGGTTGGAGCTCTGAGTAAAAATTCTTAAATAACTTAAATCAATTTTAAGGTATTTCCCCAACTCTTTCTTAATCACTTAGTCATCTATTTAACTCAAGTTCAAGATTTTGATTCAAACCCAGCTACAACACTTCCCTCCATCTCCTCCCACGACAGCACCCAAAGCTGGTGCGCCAACAACATGCGAAGTCACCCTCACACTTCATGAAGACTGGCTTCTACACAGAGTGCACTCTGCTTCTACACAGAGTGCACCGACCAATATTCTGCCTATCGGGTTAGAAATTCTTGGTTGTTTTGTTGTTATTTTCAAAATATATTCTTGTAGCATTCTATGATTAATTGTCATTTCATCTCTTGATCTCTAAATCAAGACTACTTATATTATCCCACATCATTCTACCATCAAAGAAAAATAATGTGCATAAACAAATATGATTATTAAGTTAAACTCATCCTCAGACAATGTATAAATAGCAGGTATGCAACTATAGAATATATTTCCTATAATTATCGACAACTTTAAGAGAGTAGACTAACAAATAAATAACAAAATATATAACATAAAATTTTGGCAAGAATACAACAACAACAACTAAGCCTTTATCCCATTAAGTGGAGTCGGTTACACGTATCCTTTGTTTTCGTTGCAAAATTTTGGCAAGAATGAGAACATTAATATTATACCTCTTCAATTGTCCCTTCATGAGTCTCCAAGGCAAAGGCAAGATTTGTTTTAAAGCATCCCCTGTCAACGCCTTCACTTTTGATTTGAAAACTATTCTGAAACTGCAACGAGAAATGATAAAAAGAATAAATCACAAGTTGAATTCTCTAAAAAGACAACAGCTCCATTTCATATAAGATGCTTCACAAAAGTCATTAGCATAAATACCCAATTTATAAGGGGTCCCAGCATATTAGCACTGAGTCTTGAAACTTCACTAATCTTCAACAAGTTGGATGGCAAAAGTGAAAGCAAAGAAGCCTGTTACAAAATCCAAGTCTAGTATGACAATCATTATCAAGCAACTCACTTATGGTAAATATGAATAATACAACAACAATAAAGCCTCAATTCCAAACTAGTCAAGTTCAGCTACAAGGACTTCTCTTCATTATTCGGCTCGATGATAAATAAAGAACAAATAGAATATATGTAGCTAAAATATAAAATAATAATAATAAATAAATAAAAAGTAGCTAGAATAAAATATCTGCATTCCTAGTGGCATGTATTTTCCAAACATTTAAGGAATAGTACAAAACAATGTTGCATACTAATCATACCATTAAATTATACACACGTGACAATGGCCAAAAGAACTGGCCCAAAATTGAACAAGTATGAAACAGTAACATGTGAGAAGTTCGTAAAAGAAATTAAAAAAAATAAACAAATAGTGTTTTCATCCACTAAATGGATACTAGTAAAAAGAAAGAGCCTATCAACAAGAAAAAATGGAAAATTCCGCATTACAGCATATTGATATAGATGTATATGTGTTTGTATGTATATATATGTATATGTACAGAGGCGAGAGAGAAAGTAAGTCACGAATAGCAGGATACTCGAACGAACCTGAATTAGAGGATCATCACAAGCATTGTCAACTATCCTGCCCCGTGCTATAAGACAGAGCAAATGAACCTTGTGCACAAGCTCTGCTATTTCCTAGAAGAATAGACATGTCATCAAGGTTTCTAGTTTAAAATGATTGCCTCTGAGAAAACATTCCACCAAGGCAGGTATCCAAATAACCTTATCTTCAACAGAAACCCTACGATAAGGCCGCCTCTGAGAAGAAGATGGTGACTCAGTAAATTCAACAGTCACCTCCTTTCCAAGTTCATATGAATAACCTTTTCTACTTTCTGAAAAGGGAACAATTCCCTCTTCCCAGTCTACTTCATTAACATCATGCTGAGAAATTCTCTTTAAATCTTTTTCTTTCTTCACACTGCTCAAGTTTGCATCACCATCAACACAATGAGCTACAGCTGATTCAAACGTATTCTCCTCATCAGATTTTCTTTTCTTCGTTCCAATCAACTCCATCTTCTGTGCAAAGTAGTAAGAGTAGAACAATTATTGGGAAGCACAATTTTAGACCTCAAACAGCTTCATAAAAACAAGAAATAGAAATATAGTTTCCTGTTAAATTGCACTAGGGTGAGTTTGGTTCAATGCAAGTTAGACGAAATAGTGTTATTTGAATATCAACGCTATCTAGATGTTTATATTATCTACAAATTATTATTTTTGTAGTTCAGTGCTATTATATTAAAATATTATAACGTTATTAACTTATTTTTGATATCCCCCCCCCCAAAAAAAAAATAACCCCCTAACCTCTTTATTACCATTAGAATGACATCTAGATGTCACCCTAACAACAAATGGCATCATAAAGTGCTTGTTGTAATATTTTACTATGTTACCTACATGTGTCGTCAAACCAAACAATTGATATCTCCAAATAACATAAAATCACAAATATCATAGAAACAAATGTCCCCTTAGCTATATGTATCCTCTATAGTTGAAATATAACAAACTAGCCTGCACGGATAAAAAAACAGACATGAACATTGCTTGAAACCTCAATCTACTTGAGCAAGGAAAACAAATGCTGTTATTAAGAAGAATAAACAGTTGGCAATATATGCCCAAGGTGATATTGCCAAACTTTTTCATTGTGCAAACCACAAAGCAAACAAGATTTGGAATTTGACTCTTGAGATGAAAAGATTACAAACCAAAAGGCTGCTTCAAGCAACCGCACTCATTTAGTGAAAGATTAAATGAATAATATAACCAATTAATGCCAAAAACAAGGAATATTTAAAGCAACCTCAATGTTGCCAGAGTTTGTTGATTCTGAGCAAATTCAATGCAACTATTGTAAAAAATGAATTATTCAATAAAAGCATATTGATCGTACATATAGTGGAAGTAGTTATGAACGAAGTAAATCTTTTTTTTTAAGATATTTCTTTATTAAATGCAAGTACAATTACTAAAAAACTATTCCAGAAACATAATGCTCCATGACATAAATTGCAGAATTCAATTTGTGCACTAATTGCACACAAAGACACGAACAGCACACACACACAGATGCGCATGCACATATAGACATAGTAATGATCGGATTCATATTCCCCGCAAAGATTCCCCCCTAGTACACACAGATGTGCATGCACACAAAGACACAGACGGTTGCACACACACACACACCAAGAGACGCACAAACGCACGCGCACACACACAGGAGAAAGATATTAGAAATGTATACAACAAGATATAAATATTTGGGAGCAAAGGGAAGGAAAAGTACACAATGAAAAAAGGAAATCATTAAAATTAACAAAGTTTGAAATGAAATGTGCCTTGAAAGAGTTCACGGTTGCAATGTAAACAAAGTAACACAAAGTTTGTCCAACTTTCCTTCACTAGCAAAATTTTTCCAAACCTGCTCAAATGATGCTATCATAAACCATTGTTAACCAAGCCCGGGTGAGCAAGCTCAAGAGTGGACTATAGGTTGATACTTAGTCATAAAACCTTTTCAAAATTATGAAATGACTCCTATTAATTTTTGATAATTCTAGGATATTCCTCAAAGAGACACACCAAGAACCAGATTGTTCTTTGATCAAAGATTGGCTAGCAAAACAGAATTCATAAACCAAGTTTGCATAAATGGCTAGGCTGGTGCTGCAACTGTTTTGAGAGATCACGATGAGAAGTTGTTTGATGTTGTGGGAATGACAATTCACATCCTTTATATGGCTCAGGCAAGCTGTGAGGTGCATGGGAGGGGGGACAGGCTAGCCAGCCAATGGACACCTCATGTTCTGGGAATTGGTTTGCAACTGATAATGCAACTTCTATAATAATGATCACATCTCATGATGCAAGGGTTAGTCCAAAGGACCCCATGACTATGGTAGGAGTATGATTTTGAGTTAATTTAAGTTATTTTTAGAATAAAGATAGAAAGAAATTTATTTTAATGCTATGATAAGAAATAAAGTTATTTTAATATGTACTATCAATAACAATAATTTTAATATGCGGATGTATGTTGAATGTGAAATAAGGTAAATTTTGCTTATTAAAAGATATCTAGGATATAAAATAAAATTGATTTTTGATATTGAAATTTATGTATAATGTAAAATAAAATTAATTTTTAATATTAAAATTTATGTAGGATATGAAATAAATATAAAAATTAATGGGGTTAATTTTAGGATGTGTTTGGCCTATTTTCGGGACCCTAACAAACAAAAGTTGAGATTCTTAAGTTTTGTCTTATTCTAAAAGTTTCAATGTATCGCATATACAGAAACATTAATCATTTTGCTATTTTATAGTCGACTTTGTGAAACTTGGTGATATTCAATGGGATGAGGATTTTAGTTTTGCACTATCCTCATGAAGACTGGAGGACAACGATTTTCATAACTTATCCCATAGTTAATGAAATATAGGCTAGGATAAAATCGATTATGATGTTGGCAATGACTCTAATTAAATAATTATACAAAGCATAAATCGAAGGAGAAAAAAATGCTCGAATAAACATAAAAAATCATAACACCAGTAGCCCGAAATGCTAAACGTGTAATATCTTAAAATAAATAAATTCAAAAATAATATAGTGATAAATAAAATAATTTAAATTTTGAATTAATCTTTAGGCCATCATGAAGTATCAATTTTAAATTATAGATTTTTTTAAAAAATAATAATTTATTAATTAAAATGAATTTTGAATTGGCCTTTGGTCATAAAGAACTATAGCTAATATAAGGGATATTTAGCTTAAATTATAGATTTATAACTTATTTTTAGGATCAAATATGGATTAAATGACCTATCTTAGAGGAAAAATGGTTATAGTTATATAATAAAGCTTTATCTTAATATAGTAATTATAATTATATATATATATATGCTTATATAATTTAACTTAAGCCTCTCTCCCTCTCTGCCCTTGCATTCACGCCGCCAGCAACCCCATCCCCCTCTCTCTTCTCTCTTTATCTTTATTCTCTTTATGTTTTCACTTTCAAGCATGTGCAAGAAAATAATGACGACATATTGAAACTCAAATTTTACTAAAACATATGTGTATTACAAGTTTTCTTAGTAAAGTTAACACGGAGAAATTCGATTTGAGTTTCATAGTGAGTTTTCATCTTTGCACCTAGATGTCGTTTCTTTGATTCCAAGCAGTCAATTCTAGCCATAGATCTTTATTTGCAAATTGTATAAATTATGTAAGATATTATTGAATAATTAAATTATGTTAAAGAGGAAATTACATGTAATATATATAATTGAGAATTTGAATTTAGAATTAAATCTTTCGATAATTGGGTCTTTAATTGTCTTTAGTATTTTCTCTAGAGTATAAGAATAGAATTAATGTTAAATTTTTATCTAGAAGAAGTTCCACCTTGAGGTGTGGAATAGTTCTAAGCACGATAGGTTTGCAGTTTATTTGAGGCAGGAACATATCCATTTACATATGAGATTGATGTTGTATGCTTATGATATGGATCATAATTTATATTGTATGCATTATGCTATGCTCTATGGATTATAATGTGAAATATCTTATGCTATATGATTCATGTTATCATGCTTATAATTTTAACATGTCCTTATAAATAAATTAAAAATAAGATAAATTTTTTTCTGACATGTCAAATATGTTTGAGGTGAGTAAAACTTTCTTGCAAAATTAGGGAGAGGAACACCTCCCTAACTAGAAAAAAGATCTTCCTAGCAAAGAAAGAATATAAAGAAAAACAATTTCTCTATAGAGATAAAGACAAGATACAAGAAATGTTGACCTCACTCACGGAAAACACAAAAAAATAATAAAAATGATTATTTTATGTTGCATGCTTTATGTTCATGTGCCTACACTCATGTGTCATATATTATTTTACATATATTTCTGGATATGTTGCCTACCAGCAGTGAGTCGATGATCTTAATTTCTACTAAATTGAGGACTCATTCCCCTCCAGATTTTGGAGTTCAAGAACATTCTGAAGATTCATAAAGTTATAGAGTTAGGCCCTGTTTGGCGCGAGGACCAAAACAGGACCAAAATGGTACTAATTTTAAAAACAACA